>JAHBCN010001026.1:0-27500 GCA_019359885.1 Listronotus oregonensis
AACGAGAGACGTTAAAAGGGATTTTTAAATGTCTGCGCCTTGACTCACGACCTTAATCAGTTCGAAAAACTTGATAATACAGTTGTAGGGGATAAAGGAATAAATTTAAGTAAAGGACAACAAGCGAGGATATGTTTGGCTAGGCTGTTTAAAAAGTGGATATTTATTTGTTAGATGACTGCTTGTCCGCTTTAGACGCCCATGAAAGTATACAAATTTACAGCAAAAATAATTTTTTCCTACTAGCGTGCGGGAAAGTCCATTTTTCCGCACGCTTTTTGGAAAGTGCCGCAAAAGTAGAACTCCCTCTAAAATCTTACGGGTAAAAGTTTTATATGTATTTTAGTAATTGTAGGCTATTTCATGAAAATATCCCGAAGCCATTGCAAGTTTTAGTTTATTCTCTTTTTTGTTTTGTACTTTGTAATTTTCAATATTTCAACTAAAACACAAAAAAAAACATTTTTTTAATTACCCTGTATAATAATAATAAATGTCTATGACAAGTCAAGCAACAATATGTAATCTTGGTGATTTTAACACGTCAGATTTTTTCTTCGTTTCCATATAAACAAGCAATTGCACAAATAATTTCAAAAAAAAACAAGCATTTTTTGAAAAGGCTTTATAGTATTTTTTTTTAATTAAATAAAAATCCGACAAAAATAATTATTTAAAATGAGTAGTTCCGATGAGGAGCTACCAGATTCTATCTTGGATGCAGCAAATACCGTAAGTTTGAATTTATTACCAGCAAAATCTCGTGAAAAATATGAGAATCAATATAGTCATTTCGAAAACTGGTGCTCCAGCAAGGGACAAAAAGTATTAAGAAGAAGTGTTCTTGGCCTATTTTGCGGATTTGAAAAAAAACATATAAACCTAATACTTTATGGAGTAAGTACTCTATGTTAAAATGTGTCCTCAAAGTGAAAAGGAACCTTGATTTAAGTTCATATTTCAAGCTAACATCACTACTTAAACACCAAAACGTGGGATACCGGCCAAAAAAAATCAAAAACTTTCAGCAAAGAAGAAGTTTCAAGATTCATGAAAGAAGCACCTGATAATATTTACCTTCTAATAAAAGTTGCTACAATTTTTGGATTAGCCGGTGCTTGTAGGAGAGATGAACTTACAAAAATAATGATTGATGACATACAGGATAATGAAAATTTGATAGTGGTGAAAATTCCTGACAGTAAAAATAACACTTCCAGAATCTTTGTAGTGTCCGATGAAACAAATAACGGACTTTATCTGCAATTGTACCGTAAATATGCAAATTTGCGAAAACCACATACCCCACACAGACGTCTTTTTGTCCAGTATAAACAAAAAGCATGCAGTACGCCTTCAGAAATTGCTGCATACCTAAAATTAAAAAATCCAGAAGAGTACACTGGACATAGTTTTCGTCGATCCTCTGCGACTATGTTAGCGGATTCTGGAGAAGGAATTACCAATGTCAAGCGACTTGGGGGCTGGAAATCAACGGCTGTAGTTAAGAGCTACATTGATGAATCCACAAATCAGAAAAAGGATATGTCGAATAAAATATTGACCATGAACAACTCCCCTCCTGAGCTAAGTCAACCTTCATCAAGCCGTACAATAAGCGCTTCCATAAGCCACCCGCTAAATGAAATTACAGTTCTGCAATTAATTTACAATATAGCTATAACTGTTCTTTTTTGCAAATGTTATCAACAAATAATTTCCGTTTATAAATATGTTGTAGTTTCTTTCAGATTAAACATAATTTAAAAAATAATCATTGCTTTAATATTGGTATTATCTGACGCTCGTATTTGGGGAAAAATTTTGTTCCCGAACGTTTGCGCATAAGTAGATCTTTCCGGCACTTGACTGCATAGCGGGAAAAAGTCGCCGTGGGACAGGATATTGTACAGGGTTATTCATTTTAAAGTAAACAAGCTTTATTTTGAACTTCCCTGTATTTTTAAAAAACGAAATAGCCATTCGTATATTTTTCCGTAGAATTAATAATCTAATTGAAACATTTAAACAAAACAAATAGTTACAGCAAGTACGTATTTTTAAATGGAATATCTCGTATATTTTATATCAATAGATACAGATTTTCACGAGGATTGGTGATATAGGGGATATGGGTTTATTTCCTGCGGTTCTGCTGCAATTGTCTAAAAACTGCATGATACTATAAGATAGTTTCCTAAAAACCTGGCTACAGGTCACAGGTGTATTTGTCAAAGTCAAGAATTTTAAAATACGTTTATTACTTTTGAGTAGTTTTATAATCAGGTTTTTATCAGAAAAACGGCTTTAAATTATATTATATGCTAAAAATGATATGATATATCTATTTCTAAACCATGCTGCAAAGTTACAATAAACGGAAAAAATTAAAATACAATACGAGGTAAAATATGGTGGTAATAAAAACGATTTTTTCACAAACTTAAACTTTTCCAGTGTTTTAAATAATACGGGAAACAAATAGCGGCAGTCAAACTAAGGACTGCAGTGGTTTTACAACCAATATTTCACCATAGAAAGACAACCTCGTGCACGACACATAACGTAAAAACAACGGGGAATCTAGGCCTTTACCGCTTACAGCGCAGAAAAAGGACCTCATGGCATAAGTCTCTTGACCTCCGAGGGTTAAAATCAGTTAATATTCTTGGAGATTCGAGATAATAAAAGGTACAACTTAAAAGAACAATGTGTTTTATTTGACCGAAATAATATAAATTAAAGAGAGAATTAAAAAATATGTTTGTCATATACGTGACAAGCTTTCAGACTAAACTATATTGCTATGCGACAGACACAAAATACCTGCAACTGCAAAGGTAATCATTCTTGTTGAGTTCCAAATCGCACCCGATAAAAAGGTAACAAATAAATCTGTTTATTTCTAGACATCGCACAAAGACTGTTTATTTAAACTTAAATAATTATTGTTGAATATAAGATTACAACACTCCCCCGCAACTATAATTATTTTGTAATCAGTCAAACCGGCTTCTGTTAACAATATTCGAAGAGTTGCTTGCTGCACCACGGGTGCAAACACCTCAACATAATCAACTTCAAATTTCTGGCTAAAACCCCTTGTCACCAATCGTGCCTTGTTTGTAAACCCATTTTCACGATACGATGTTTTTCCCTTTTGGTGGTGGTACTAATCGCCATGTCTCATTATTCTTTAAAGATTTGATCTCCTCTTTCTGGCCAGGGCTTCATTAAAGTTTTTAGGCTCCATTTCTTGGAGTTCAACTAACTTCGCTGTATAGCGCTCAGGTGGAACTCCCTTATTTATTCTAGTTGATTTCCTACGAACCCCCCCCTTCGCTCGATTGATAGCTAATATCGGTGTCATAAAATTCTTCTGCCTCTGATACACTATCAGAATCCTCCGTGTTTTCAAAAACCGCGCCCTTATTTTCTTCTACGCTTTCTGGTTCCTCTTTTCTAAACACAATGGTCACTTTTCACTTTTTCCTTCATATCATTAACACATATATTTCTTTCAGGGAAAAACTACACTACGACTAATTTTTATACGCCCTGTATCAACATCTAACAATCTGTACGCTTTAGACTCCTCAGAATATCCTACAAACACTAATGTTTCCGCCTTCTTATCAAATTTATTTTAATTCAGTTCTTTAGGAATGTGGCTGTAAACTTTGGACCCAAATATTTGCAAATTCGACACATCAGGTTTAACTTTATACCATAATTCAAAGGTGTTTTTGTTTTGACTTAGTAGGAAGTCGATTTTGCAGATAATTGGCCGTAACCACTGCTTCATCCCAAAATTTCTTTGATAAGTCCGCATCTATTAACATGCACCTAGCCATTTCGACCAATGACCCATTTTTTCTCTCGGCAACCCCATTTTGCTCTGGTGAGTACCCCGCTGTATATTGTATTTTAATACCTTTACCCTTCAAGTATTCCCTTAAAGTATTATTTACGTACTTGCCACCCCTATCCGACCTAATAACCTTTGGTACCCTGCCTGACTGATTACTCATTAACTCGACAAATTCTTTAATGTATTTAACAGTTTCATTTTTATGGTTCAATAAATACACAAAGGTAAACCTTAAATATCATCGATTAAAGTAAGGATGTAACGTTTACCCCTGGAGTAACAGTCTTCATGGGCCCGCAAACATCCGTGTGTATTAAGTCAAGTATATCAAATGTATTACTTTGAGCAAATTTTGGAAAACTCTTACGAATGATCGTACCTTTTACGCAGCAACTACAAGTTTCCCTAATCCTACAGTCCTTTATATTAATCCCGGTTGCCATTTTCCTTTCCATCAAGTGCTTCACTGCCTCTATATCCCTGTGCCCAAAACGTCGGTGCCATGTATGCTGACAGTAGCTGGAGTGTTGATTGACAACGTTCAGCGGGTGCTCCACAGTTGACAACTTGTACAAATCGGGTGTCGGCTTCGCATTCGCTATCACTTTTCCGCGAAAAACGATTTTACAGTTACTATTGCCGAACTGCACGTCATACCCCGCACTTGTTAGTTTTTTGACAGAAAGTAAATTTGAATTCAATTGCGGCACATACAACACGTCGTCAATTTTTAACTCGTTCACCCCCGCACCATTCGCGCACTTAATGAGTCCTGTCCCTATACCCTGAACCTGGGAATGCTGCCCGTTCACAACTAACCTCAACCTAACCTACACCTCTAACCTCACAACGCCTTTCCTGCTATCGTCAAATTGGGTATAAAATTCCTTGTAGTTAACCATGTGGCTCGAAGCTCCTGAGTCCACATACCACGAAGCAGAATCCCTGTTTACGTCATTTAAATTCAAGTTGACCATAAAATACATGTTGTCAGTTTTATCCTCAGTAACTTTGTTGGCTTTCCTTAAACGCCTTATACTTAAAACATTCTCGTTTAAAATGGCCTTTCCTGTTGCAAAAATAACACTGCTTTACACTTGACTTGCAGTAGGATTATTTTTGTCGCCCTTGTATACTGACTTCATGGCTGATTCACTCTGGTTACTCGATGCTCCCTGACGTCTTCTGTACTCATCGATTAGTTTACTTTTAACAAATTCAAGCGTGAATTCATTCGATGGCTTACTTTCCAGCGCTGTGATCAAAAAACTGTATGAGTCTGGAAGACTTCCCAGCAAAATTCCTGCTGCAAACCTGTCCTTAATTTCCTCTCCCAATGCGGCCAGTTTATTCAAAATCTCTAAAAATAAACTTATATGTGCTTCCATATCACCATTCTCCTCCAGCGATAGCCTGCAAATCCGCTTTAATAAAAACACTATGCTGGATAAACTTGATTTTTGGTGATAATCTCTTAGTGCTTCCCACGCATCATGCGCGTACTGCTTATTTCTAATATGCACTAATTGGCTTACGTCGACAAGTAAGGCTATAGTTGATAGAGCTTTGTCATTTTTCTTTTTCCAATTGGCGTCTTGCACTGTCTGTGCTGGTACTGCAGTCGAAACTACGTCCCATAAGTCAGCATTTATCAGCAACATTTTCACCAAATAATTCCATGACTCGTAGTTCTGTCCATTTAACTTTTCGACGTGACATTTTGCACTTTCCGCCATTATCTCGGTTTTCGATACTTTCCGCGAACGGTATTACTCGCGAGTGTAGCCTTTATTTATTATCTCTACAGGTAAGGTAACGCGACGACGCTGGGCCCATAACCTCTTGGAGATTTGAGATAATAAAAGGTACAACTTAGAAGATCAATGTGATTTTATTTAATCGAAATAATATAAATTAAAGAGAGAATTAAAAATATGTATGTCTATAGTGACAACTTTCGTATGACAAGACAAAAATCTTGCAACTCAAAGGTAATCATTCTTGTTGAGTTTTCCAAATCGCACCCGATAAAAAGGTAACAAATAAATCTGTTTATTTCTAGACATCGCACAAAGACTGTTTATTTAAACTTAAATAATTATTGTTGAATATAAGATTACAACAAATATCACGCCACCAACCACCCTTTCCGGAAAAAGCTATGTCGCTCTTAATCGCGTGAACCACTTGGTCGGAAGTCAAACAGAAACTGACACCTGACACAGAACTTTTCGGGATTTCGTGTCATGCGTATTGTTGGTTTTAAATTTGGCGTCGTTAAATCCCGAAACGCTTAATTCAAATTGTGCACTTTCCTAATATCTCTAGGTTTGGCGGCCTCTAAAGCCTCCCAGAAACACGACTATTATTCCTACCAAATTTTAAACTATAAAAGGCACATTATAGGTATACGGAAGTGAAGTACGACGAGGTAGGTATTACCAGTTTCTGTCTTTCCACCCTGCAGATTGTCATTGTAATCTTGACCAGCACTCGGTTACGCTTGCCAGTGTGGGGAAAAAAGGGTGTTAGAAATCACTCTAAAAAATCGAAAAACACTTTTTTCTTCAAACGTCAATAAATCCGTCATTACTCAAATGTGTAGGCGACCGCGAAGTTTCATTTTTCCTCCGTCGCCGTCGGAGCTTTACTTATTTAATATTTTTAGACGCGGTGGGGCCCTTCACAGCTATGCCATTTGCGAATTAGTCATGACGTCCCAAAACCCCGGGCTTGTTTTTTTTTCCCTCTCTAAGGACGCCAAATTTGTAAGCCATCTTGGAGGGCAATTTGAATAAAAAACGTTGTAACACCAATTTTTTTATAATTGTTTAATTAGTTTTTATCACAAGACAACATATATTTCCCTTTCTTTTGCAATTTTAAAATAAAAACTCCATGACTACTGAGGGCCAATGGAAAATTAATAAATTGGCGCAGGTCCCAAATTCCATCCTATGATGTCATTTTTACATTGTTTGTAAAAAGCATTTTGATCAATTTTAATGGCGTCACGCTGTAAGGCTTAAAGACATCCTGTACCGCCTAGTCGCGAAAATTCTTTTTTCGCCGGCAGGAAAAGTTTATCAAAAGCTTTTTGATCAAACAAAAACCAAAAAGCGTCGACAACTCAAAAAATTTTTAAAAATTAAAAACAAAAAAAAAATTTTTTTATTACAATTAAATTTTAATTGAATATTAAATTAAAACTCAATACCCCTTTCAATACAATTAAAAATAGCAACTATTCATCGATTCCGGTCTAAGCCTTCTTGTGAATCCACTTATCTTTACTAATTATACTATTGAAAAGAGATGTTTTTCATTAATTTGTCGACATTTAAAGAAAAATAGCACATTTTATTGGGAGAGAGCGCGCCATAAAACCTTGTTTTCAATAATTATTTATGAATGTTCTGTTCTTAAATAGACACGTAAACCAACGGCACCAAGTGCGTCAACCAAAATTTACTTTTTAAAATTTAATACATTCGCCATATCGTCAAGATATTTTTAATAAAGGACCTTTTTTAATAGGTTGTTATTTGTAGGTCAATAAACACGTCTTCAAGGAATGCATAAAAGGCTTTTTAAAAGATAAGATAGTTATACTTAATAACAATAACATCAATAACATTAAACATATGCCATCAGGCAGTGTACTATATATGGAAAATGGAAAAACGTTTGACCTGGAACAACAGAGAGAAGCTTTGGATAAAAGAATAACTTATTATATGGATGAAGGTAATAACATTTTTAAAGTGTAACAAAAATCAAAATATAGCTGTTTACACGTACATAATAACTTTGTGTATATGTTACAGGAGAAGTAGATTATTAGGGAGAGTTGACTAGTCAACACTGACTAGTAAATGTTGATTAAAACTTACTACTTTTCGCTTTTAATCAACTTTTACTGAAAAGGCCAGTAAGAGTCGACTTTTTCTAGTTCTACTTTTCCTGTAACATATACATTCGTTGTCAAAGGTTCGAATTTAATTTGTCATGGACGTAAACAGGGTTATTGCTTATGCCAATACCACCCATTTTCTAAGCAATAAAGTAAATGTAGAAATTCAGATATTCATACTGCATACACAATATACTAAGTAACTGCCTTAAAAACAATATTTTTTTTTATTTAGATGACCAATCTAATGTAACGTATACTAATGATGAACATAATGATGATGACGATGCTACTGAATCCGATCAACTTTTAAAAAAGAAAGAGAACACAGAACCCAAACGAAATCTTTATCATGAAGAAAACAAGCAAGGAAAAGTTTTATGGAAAAACTACATTGCCTACTACAAATATACTGGGGGTATAGCGGTGCTGATATTTACTTTTGTTGTTTTTATATTGTGTCAAATAGCTTTGGCATATTCGGATAAGTTGCTAAGTATCTGGTAAGTTAAAATCCTACCAAAAACACTTGTAAAATTGGAGCCAAAAATCTCGACCTCTCACAATTTTGTGTTATTTTTTATTTGACTAGGCAATTTTTTTATTGATCTATCTGTGTTAATAAAATAAACTGTTTGTACTAATGAAAAGAAAACATTTTTAGTAAAAGAGCTTGCTAAGTCATAAAAGAGTGAAACAGCAAAGTTATGGCCGAAGAAAGGGAGAAAATATAAGTAGTCCAGTCGTTGGAGGTTTTTTCTCTAACCGTCACTAAAGTTAATGGAATTTGGCATATTAGTAGATAAAAAAAATCAACAATTCCTTGCTAAAAAGTGTCGAAAAGAAGTGAAACTATCCCCTGAACTTTTGAACTCATTTTTATTCATAAAGGGATAGTTTTTTCTTAAAAATAACGCTGCCATTTAAAAGAACGAAAAATTTTACGCTAGAAATAACTTTTTACACATCTAAGATATTTTTGTTCTAAGTTTCAGAAATTTTTACCCCTTAAAATTCGCGAAAGCGCTCGAAATTTATTACTCAAAATTTTTTCGATAGTTTCCGTACTGAAATTAAATATTTGCTAGAACGTGGGAAAAAAACTAGTAAAGATTAATATACCAAAGGAAAGAACAAGTCTGAACCTTTATTTCTTGCACAGTTATGCTAGCAAATTTGTTCACATAATTAAATAATGTTACTGCAACAGTAAGACATGGTCAAATAACCTTCATTATGCTTTATTTCAATCATATATGCTTGTAGCTTAAAAATTATAGCAACTTGAGGGTCAGATATATTTTTCAAGTCATGTGTTTATTATTCCTATCATTTGACTGGACAGGATTTACTACTTCTTTGTGTTATGAGCTTTGCGATTTGTGAACTTTTTTGACCGTCTTATCCTGTTAATTAACAAATCAGATTCGAATCATTGCACTCATTATAAGCAACATGTTAAGAGTATCATTTTAAAGGGAGGGAGGTAAGATCTTTAGCAAAATATGTCTACATTCTTTATTTATAAACAGTACAGAATTCCAACTCGAGATCTCAAAAATCCATAAAATACAAGCAGCGCCGTACGAATTGGCGCACCTGCCCCTTTTCTAGCTACAAGCCTACGAGCCTTGTCACAACTCAGGGATTCATCAAGCTGTTTCTTCTATCGCACTTGTAAAGTCCACTGCTTTTAGAGGAAATTACATATTTTTCCATGTTTAATGGTGGTTTTTACTCCCTTTTTGACATCCCTGTGTAATAGTCTAAGATCCCACTGCTCGATTCTGCAGGTATTGTTTTTTGTACAACCAATTTTAAACGAATGTTAAGGAAGTATGCAAATGAATTAGGGATAGGTTGCCTATAAAAATTAGCCGCAATTATCTGTAATTAATTTTAGTATGATTAATTTGCTAAAAATAAATTGGGCCAACTTTCTATATGTTTTTTTAATGAATTTTTTACGAAACATTTGAAAGATAATAATGTCAAAATTAGAAAATAAATGGTTGCCAGCTCTCAGTCAGCCGCAGCGTTAAGGTTGCCAGCTATAAATGGGTATATCAGTTTTAAATTTTACACTTACCTTTTTTTTTTTTAATTTTTAATACAAAATTAAATTTTTTAAAAACTAAAAAAAATCCATGGTTCCCAGTTAGAAAATGGCCACAAACAGAGGTTGCCATGATTTCAATGAACGATTCTCGCCCCAGGTAAGTGGAAGCGCGATTAGAGACGAAAGGGTGTGTTAGTATTTTGTAATATCTCCAGCCGTTTTAAAATGATAATTAAACACTTTTTTAAAAAACAAATTAAAATTTCTTAAAAAAAATAAAATATTATCCATCTTCACCCCTGCCAGATATTAGAATGTAATACTGGTTTTAAAAACACATTCTCGTTGTTTTGAATTAACTATTGCAGCTTCTTTAAATTTTGTTTCTTCCAGTGGGGCATAATTTTTACTTGAAACTATTATATTCTTGTTTTTTGAAAAGGGTTTAAACCTCGACATATCACCCCGTTTTGTTTGTTTTTTATATTCCCTAACTTTAATTTTAAGTGGTTCCTTCCATTACCCAATGTATACTATTTTGGAAATAAAGGTTTTATTTCAAATATTGTTTTTTGTTCTCATCCTAGTAAGAATAGTTCTTTAACAATTTAATAGCTGTTAAACGTACTCGTTCGTAATTCTGCGGATCTTTTCCGAAGAAAATGTAAATGAAGATTTACAATTAGATATGTTTAAAAACTTTCCAGTTCTTTATCATTATCTCAGTCAAACTTTAGGTTTAATAAGTGCAGTTTTAATTACGTGATTTTCAAACCATTCAATATAAATATTTTCTACTAATTTCACATTTATTCTATAAACTCCAGGTTTCCACTCCAGGACCTGAAAAAAAAAACCCCCTTTTTTTAAGGGCCGGGGAAAAAATTTCCCGTTTTTTTTTCCCTAAACCCCCCCAAATGCCCAAAAAATTTTTTCGCAAAGTGGGTTTTTTTTTACTTTTAAATTTTGAAACTCAGACTGTCTCAAAAAGTTTATGGCCAACGGGAAATTTTTCCCGTTTTAAACCCGAAAAAATGACCCCTTGGGGGCCGGAAAATCTTTTCGGACGCTATAGCAACGGTTTTTTTTTATAAATAGCTTTAATCTACCTGCTTGTCTTATTAGAGATCCTCATATATTCACTGCTTTATATATTTTGTATGGGAAGAACTATCGGAAAGTCCATACTGATGGTTTACACTTTATTTTTTATGCTTAAAAGTTCTGTACTGACAATTAATATAAAAAAAATACATGTGAAAAGGTTAAGACATTGGAATCGATGGTTTGGGCATTCAAAAACTTTTTTGATACCTGGGAAAACTATCGCTCAGGGAATTCGAATTAAGCTGAAGACGTAATGAAACCTTTGGCACCCCAATTCAGGGTGCCACAGTTTGAGTGCATGCATGGGGATCTCGGAAACCATAGAGATAGAAGTCGATTAAATTACGCCAAAGTTTTTTATTTTCGTAACTAACCATTTCCCTTTGAAAATTCTTAGTACTTCCGGGGATATTCAAAAAAAAAAAATTTGCCCATTTGTTTTTAATTTTTCTGACGTTATTTAAAGAGATATGGAAAAACAAAAGACACTTTCTTATGGCCCGTTTTTTAAATCACAAAAAGGGGGTTGAAAAGATTTTCCGTACGACGTTTCGTTTTCGTTAAACCATCATCAACTTTTTTTTTAAATACGGCACTCAATTGTTATTGCATTTTTTTAAAAACAGTTATAATCCCAATTACAATGATGTATAGCAATTGATATTTGTTTGTTTAAAAAAACATATTTTCCATAAAAGACAATGAGTTAGACAAAACGCACATAATTTCTTATAGGGGCGATCCAATTTGTTAATAAATATTAAGTGTTATACATTTTTGAATTAAAATAATAAGGGGGTTTAAAAAATTAAATAAAAAAACCGGGTCCGTTTTAAAAAAAAAAAGGGATGGGTTTGAAAAAACGTCTGGAAAAACTTAAAGGAAACTTAAAAATGGATAAAAATGTCTTTTTTTTTCAAACTTTAAATCGTCGAAAAAAAAAAACGAAAACGGCAATCCGGAATCTCGGAAATTTTTCCACCAATACTTTTGTTACCAAATCCCTTTTATTCTTCGGTTTCCGGATCCCCTAATTAAAAACTTGGGGACCCCCGTATATATATATATATATATATATATATATATATATATATATATATATATATATATATATATATATATATATATATTATATATATATATATATATATATATATATATATATATATATATATATATATATATATATATATATATATATATATATATATATATATATATATAAAATATATTTAAAAAAAATAAAAAAATATTCTCATTATTATCACGAAATCCCTGTTCATTAGATTTAATTTTGTTTTATTCTGTTTAAATTTTTTTTAGGGTAAATATTGAGCCTGAAGTATATAATTTAACTCAAGCGAATCAAACTGACACCGAAAAATACGAAAATACAGTCGACAGGAGAAACACCGTATTAAATCTCTACACAGTTACCATAGTCGTAGGAACAGCGTTGACTTTAGTCAGATCTTTTTCAAATTTTTATTTTTGCACACGAGCTGGAAGGAAGCTACATAAGGTCTTAATTATAGCAATACTAAACGCCTACATGACATTCTTTGACAATCATTTTGTTGGAAATATTGTCAACAGAGTATCCAAAGACTTTCATACTATTGATGAGAATATACCTTTTATTATCTACGAAAATCTAAGGGTAAGCATTATTTTTTATTACTGTTACGAAAATAATTAACCTATGGTCGCGAAAAAATCTCTTTTTAAAATAGTATTATCTACAATTTAACAAAATTCTAACAAGAGCTAAAAATAAAATCAATATTTTAATTAAATAATAATTTAAGGATGGTGTCGGCCCCGACACCTTTTTCACAGTCTTTTTTAAAGTTGTGGTAGACACTTAGTTCCCTAAAGTAACAATTATATTTCAATAAATAAACTATTTTACCAAAAAAAAGAACATTAAATACGCATTTTAATATTTTTTTAAAAACCTTTATTTAATTTTAGTTTTTTATTCGCCCTTTTTAAACGACGCCATTGTTAATTTATTATTCAAATTTTAAACCTTACTAAAAAGAGCTATGTTATTCTCAACATTTTTTAATCTTTTTTATTTTTAGTCCTTCTTTTCAGTAATTGGAACTATTGTCTTGATAGCATCAGTAAACACGTTTTTCTTGATTCCATCCGCCCTTCTTTTTTTAATTTTGTTCTTCATTCAAAAGTATTACATTCCAACTGGAAGAAGTTTAAAAAGATTGGAAGCAGCCAGTAAGTACAGAATCTATTTAATGCATAGTTTAGGCCAGTTAAAATCTAACTTATAATGATTTGCAAATAGTTATTAAAAAACCCATGATGTTACATTTTACTACACAAATACATATAGTTCCAAAAGTTTTGCTTATTCCTGTATTATAGGTATATTTTTTTTAATTTCAAAATGACCCCCGTTTTCACTTCCACAGTGGTATCACCGCGGTTAGCCACGGAGGCAGCACCTGGTGCAATACCCTGCGATGACTATCTTCACCCTTGGTTTTTTCACCAGCTCTCCCTGAATTCTCTACTTAACCTTCTCCCAAATGGGGAATTGCAAATAGTTATTTAAAAAAAAACATGTATTTTACATTTAACTACGCAAATACATACACTGTGTTAAAAAAGTCCCGGACCCCCTTAATAATTCGTGAACGCGTCTTTTTATCAAAAGGTATTCCAAAGAAAAATTATAGATCTTTTTCAGATCTACATTAAGAAGATAACTTTGCATATACAGGAGGCATCTCATCAGTAGTAGAGACCAAAGTTACCGTTTTTTAAATGGAATGGTATATTTTTTTATGTATTTTCCGATTCTACGCAAAATTTTAACACATCATCATGTAACATATATTATACCCAACTTCAACAGATTAAAAGATACAATGGTTTAAAAAAGTACTTTATCAATAAAAATGTTATTTTAAACGTTTTTTCCTGTTGAGTAATTTCATTACTTTTTTGCTTATTTATAACATCTGTAAGTGTCAGATTACTCATAATTGTTGTCTTATTAAACACTTGAATTAATTTATAAATTAGTTTTAATTATATTTTAATAAGTATGTCACTTTCTGAGAGAGAAAGAATCACACTTCTTATGATTCGAGGATTCGGAGATCGCGAGCGATCTTACCAACAAACCCAAGACCTTTTCAATACAACATTTCAAGACCACACACCAATTTCGAAATCTACAGTGATAAGAACAATTCAGAGATTTGAATAAACTGGAAGTTGCAAAGACCGTCAACGAACAGCGAGGCCAAAAATCGTAAGCAATGATCAAAAAAGTCTAGAAATACTGCAACATTTTGTTGAAGACCCAAATTTATCATTACGCCTAGTTGCCAACCAGTCAGATGCTAGTTTTATATCGGTTCAAAATGTACTAAAAAGCAATAAATTTCATCCTTATAAAATCACCTTAGTACAGAAATTTTTTGAAGATGATTTTGACCGCCGCTTATAATTTTGCGATATCATGATGCAAAAATGTGAAGAAAATCGATTTTTAAAAAACATTGTTTTTTCTAATGAATCGACGTTTATGCTGAATGGCACAGTAAATCGACATAATTGCAGATATTGGTCAGATGAAAATCCGCACTGGATGCGTGAAACACATACCCAGTATCCTGAAAGGGTTAATGTTTGGGCAGGTATATTTGGTAATAGGACCATTTTTTTATTGAGGATAATTTAAATTCAACCCGATATCTGGATTTGTTGGAAAATCAGATAGTACCAGAAATAAGAAGACATGCTAATGCTAATTTTCATCAAATATGGTTTCAACAAGATGGCGCCCCTCCTCATTTTGAATTAATGTAAGAATATTCTTAAATACGACTTTTCCAAATCGTTGGATTGGCAGAAGAGGTGAAATTGAATGGCCAGCAAGAAGCCCTGATCTTACACCTATAGACTACTTTCTCTGGAGGCATTTAAAAAATAAAGTTTATGTGACAAAGCCGGAAAATATTAACATATTACAAGACAGAATTAAAGCAGAATGTGAATTGATAACTCCCGATATGTTAGAAAACGTAGCAAATGCTTTTACTACAATTTGGCACATTATCAAACCGTTCAAGGCAACATTTAATTAAATAGCTTTATTGTTGAAATACTTTTTTTGTATCGTTCCTTTTTTTGGGTAAGTATTTGCATGTTTTATTTATAATAAATTTTACATAACAATTTTTAAACCATTGCATCTTTTAATCTGTTATAGTTAGGAATAGCATATGTTACATGAAGTTGTGTTAAAATTTTGCGTAGAATCGGAAAATACATAAAAAATATACCATTTCTTTTAAAAAAAGTTAACCTTGGTCATCAGTATTGTTGTGATGCCTCCTGTATATGCAAAGTTATTTTCCTAATGTAGGTTTAAAAGAGATCTATAATTTTTTGTTGGGACACTTTTTGATAAAAGGGCGCGTTTACGAATTATTAAGGGGGTCCAGGACTTTTTTAACACAGACAGTAAAACTTGTGTTGATTGATTGATTGATTGATAAAGTAAATACGCAAGTTGAGGTTTTGTCCGCCTCGACACTGCAGCCTACAGGGCTTGTTGTATCTCTTGTGTATTTGTTTCAGTTAAAAAGGTTTGACACCTTAGACAGGTGTAGTACCCCTTTTTACTGTTCTTTTCTAGTCTCAGCCTCCTGGTGGTTAGTGTCCACCATGAGGTTTTTGATTTGTTCTCCAGTATGTAAGTGCAGGGCACTCATATATGATGTGAGAGGCTGTCTCTTCCTCTTCGTCACATAGTCTGCAAATGGGTTCTTCTCTATAGATGCCCATAGTGTGCATATGTTTTCTTAGGGTGCAGTGTCCGGTTATTAATCCTGTCACTATCCTAATCTGATTCCTATTTAGTTTTATAGTTCACTTGTCAATGCTTTCGATGGTGAGTCCAGCATTGATTTACTGTGATTTTGCCTTGGAATGTGGTTCCAGTATGACTGATGTTGTGTTTGAATCCACCGAGTCATGTAGCCACGAACCGAGGTTTTTGGGTATTCAAAAACAGGTTCAGGACCCACAAGCATTGCTGCGGAGCCTCGCCTGGCAGGGAGTCTGCATTTTCATTTGCCCGGGTATTCCCCTGTGTCCTGGCCCCCAAAGGAAAGTGTAACTTTGTTGTGGTTAGCCAGGTTTAGGAGGCATTACGGACATTTCCCAAACTAACCTTGGTTGACTTGTTGGGATGCCAAAGCTTTATGGCCGCTTGACTATCAGAGAAGATAGTAATGTCCCTGCCCTTATATCTCCTCCTCAAGTTCTCTCGCAGACAAAGTTCAATGGCATATATTTCCGCCTGGAAAACAGTGGCATATTTCCCCAGGGAAGCATAAGCATTGAACCTGGGTGTCATACCATGTATTCCTGCGCCGGCTCCATTGTCAGTCTTGGATCCATCGGTATACCAAACCAAATTCCGAGACTGACCAGGAGATCGCTCACTACCGCCCCAGGTAAGCTGGGTTTTGTATGGTCTGTGTGTATTTATCCGTTTTGGCATTGCATCACTGCCCACCCAAATATTGGGTTTGTGATACTGCTCGTTTTTTCTGGTGTGTCCTAGGGCAGGCCCAGAGTACCAGTTGCCGTTACATTTCAGTCTGTATGCCCCAATCCTCGCCTCCGCCTTAATAATTATACCAAGAGGGAGGCTTAGTAGGTTTCATGGCTGCAGTTGGAGTGCTAAGCTCCCGTTATACAGAGACATGCTAGTCGCTGGAGTTTGGATAACTCCAGCTCTGCTCTCTGTTCTATTTTTGGCCACCAGATAGTTGAACCGTAGGTTATCATGGGTCTTACCACAGCAGTGTACAACCAGTGTACTATGCGTGGCTGAAATCCCCAATTCTTCCCCACAGCTCTTTTGGTAGCCATTAGAGCCATTTTGCCCCTTTTAAACACATTCTGCATATGTGGATTCCAGGTTAGCTGAGGAATCCAGAGTTAATCAAGGTACTTTACCTCCCGGAACATAGCCGAGTGTGGTACCGAAAGTGAGGAGATTTTAAATCATCCAGCTTCCTTCGTCTAGTGAAGGGTATTAGCGCAGTTTTGCCAGGATTAACAGTAAGGTTTTCCTTGTTACACCATCCCTCCACAATTCTCAGTGCCCTTTGCATAAGCTCCGAGGTTGTTTTGTTATGCTTCCCCACGACAAGTATAGTGATGTCATCCGCATACCCCTGGGTATAGAAGCCATTATTATTCAGTTCCACCAGTTTTAACGGACCCCCTTTTATATCAGCCACCTGTGTTATTGGCCTCTCTCAAGCTAACAAAAATCTACTTTATAGAAAATTTCATATATAAATACCCTTAGATAATGGACACTGTTTAATCATGTCCCTTGTTACTAAAGGAAAAAATTGATGCTATCGCGGAAAGTAAAAAGTACCCTTTGGTTTCGCGGAAACAGGCTGAAAAGTTTGCGGTTGGAAAATCCGAAATAAATAATATCATCAAGAATAAAGCAGAACTAAAACAAATATTTAAAGAAAGTGCTAATTTCGAATAAAAGAGAAAATTCCCGAAGTCGAGAGAATTTGCAGTAGATATATGGCCGAGTGATGATCGCGTTGTTAAATTTAGCAATTGTTAAAAGTTAACAACGGTTTAGAATGTTTAACAAAACGTCATTGTCAGTGCTATTCAATGATTTTAGTAGGTAATCTGTCAAAATCTGACATTTTGTTTAACATTCTAAGCCGTTGTTAACTTTTAACAATTGCTAAGTCCATTGCTAAATTTAACAACGCGATCATCACTCGGCCGTAAGTTTTCTACAATTGATTCTGCAAAGCAAGACGTAAAAATGTTCCAATATCTGGACCGTTAATTAAAAAAAAGAACTTGAGGCAGCAAGCAATTTATAAGTAAAAACATTTGTAGCCTCGAATGGTTGAACAACTGTTACTTGGCAATACTGGCCATTATAGACAAGTTTTACTGTAGTTTCAAAAGTGTTGCAAATTTCTGTATTATAGGTATACATTTTTTTAATTCAAAATGACTCTTCTCTTCACTTTCACAGTGGTATCACCGCGGTTAGCCACGGAGGCAGCACCTGGTGCAAGACCCTGCGATGACTATCTTCTACACGCGCTACTGCTGGTACCCGTCGAGAACCACCCTTGTTTTTTTTACCAGCTCTCCCTGAATCCTCTACTTAACCTTCTCCTCAAATTTCCTGGCTTTACCAGCACGGCTAGACAACTTTCGTGGGTGTCGTCTGTATATCATTTTTTAATTAATAATTAAAAATAGCCTGCCCAGGATTTTTTTAGCAAACCCATTTTTTATACATTTTCTTATATACTAAATGTATTTTAAAATGCCATTCATTCTATTATCAGCCTAGTGAAGGTCGATTTAAGTTCGGATCTTAGACTATTGTCAGTTCTTAACAATACGTTAATCTTGGTAGCCAAATTTTGTTTAAAAATGTCCAGACATGTTATATCAGAGTTTGATCGAGTGAGAATTGTGACTTTGGTGCAGGAAGGTGTTCTCCAAGCTGAAATAGGTAACAGGCTTCCCGTTAATCAAAATGATGTGTCTAGATTTGTCTTTTTTACCTTGTTTTACTTTTAATTGCTATAAATAAAGCAAAACGTAAAAGAAAATATTTATATTTTATTAAAACTAACAAATTATTAAATAAATTAACAATTTAATAAATTCAAACAAATTTAAATATCCTTCCAAACAAATTTAATATTTAAAGCGGTCCCGTTTTCCGAAGCCAAAGCTTAGCCTTTTAGGCATCGAATGGACCAAAGCCCGGGGTAGTCCGGATTTCTCAGTAACTCATTCCACGCCTCTAAAATTTTATCCTAAGTTCGTTTACATTTTGCGGCCTTATCCCATTTTCCCTGGTTATTTTTTTAACTAATAAGCCCCAAACATTTTTCATAACATTTAAATCCGGACTACGTGCGGGCCACGG
Source organism: Listronotus oregonensis (assembly GCA_019359885.1). Taxonomy (NCBI): domain Eukaryota; kingdom Metazoa; phylum Arthropoda; class Insecta; order Coleoptera; family Curculionidae; genus Listronotus; species Listronotus oregonensis. Next base: position 18,941 of record JAHBCN010001026.1, read on the forward strand.
TAAAACCCTCATATGCTGCCTTTCCATCCATTTATCGACTTGCCGGGTCGTATGAACGGGACACTTATCTTACTAAAAGATAAAATTTCTGTCCGGAAATTGATCCAGTACAGAAGAAAGTATGATATTCTGTAGTAGATCTATATATACCTCCGCATTAAACCTTCCTTCGATAAAATGACATACACCAAGTCCTTGTGCACTCACTCCCCCCAAACATTTACCGAAAATCGCCGACTACTTTTGTCCTTTTGGATATATTTTTCATCAAATCGTGTTCCTTGAGGCCTGTATACTTTCAGTATCCCATTGTAGCAGGACTAAAACACTTTTTCATCGGTAAATATTATACTTTTCCAAAAAATTGGAGGTTCCTGGTAAAATTGTAGAGCAAATCAAATGCGTTGTTCTTTATTTGTATTTGTTTAAAACGGTTTTAAGATTTGCCTTATTCTTCGCTGTGCCGTTCTAACCGATTGCTTTCCGTTTTGCTGTAACTACACATTACCATTTAAGGTTGGTTCTTCAAAACATTATCTAAATTATTGTCTTGTTCTTTATTCGATAGTTTGGGGCGACCACTTCCAGCTCTTCGCTCAAAGGAGTGTGTTTTCTGCCATTTTTTTTTTTAACAAAATGAATAGTACCCTTTTAGATGTTAAGAGTCCATTCGCACCTCGAAAATTGGATCCAATTTGGGGTTCGGGGCATAATGTTTTTCTCAAAAACGGTATAAGTAATCGATAATTTTCAAAAACTATATTAAAGCCAACACTTAAATCTAGGCTACTGCTGTAATAGTTGTTTAAATTTGGATTTAGTTTTTAATATTTCCTTGAGTGAAAGTCACCCTAAAATCGGTTATCTTTAGATACTATTTTCTCTTACCTCGACTCATATTTCAAAAATCCGTTACAGCAGAGGCATAGATTATTTCCTTACCTTTAAAATGGTGTATAATTTATGTCATTTAAGTGAAAAATAGTTACCGAAAAACGTTATTTCCCGTATGCTTACAATCGGAAACAACATCGCATCGATACACCGAATTTGGAAGAACCTAAATAAAATATAATATTTTTAACTAGCGGATGCAGACAGCTCGCGGAAAAGTATTCCCAGACGCGAGAAGTCCCGAACACGACACGAATGCCTTGGCGCGATTGTTGTGTAGTTAGTTGCCTACTAACGGGCGTCTCAATATTGTTTATTACGTTAGATTATAGAAAAATCCCAAACAATTAATAATGTATTACAATGTTCGTTAAAAAAATAAATAAATAAGAAAATTAAATGAGTGCATCTTTTATCAAATCATCACCAATAAAAAATATTATTAAAACTAGTTATTTATGAAAAAAGTGTGTTAACTTAGTCTTTTTTTACGCACGGACCGCTTCGCGATATAACTTATTCAATTTTTTATTTGGGATCGATTTTTCATAAAAATCAGAAATTAAAAACCTAAATGTATCCAATAACCATATTAATAAAGCGAGTGTCATAAACTATGTTTGATAATAAAATAATTACAATAATAATTTGGCAAAAAATGTTTGAATTATACGGTGTTCACTTTAGGCACTAGTGTATAATGTAAATTACTGGGCCTTTTTGTTATACCCACCCCACAGAAATCGTATAAAAACATGCCAAATTGACAAAAAGTACACTTTTAGTGATTTATCACGTCTGAAATATAATTGGAGAAAATAAAAAGCTCCTTTATCTAACCAGAATCTAACCATGACCGCCCTTTCTGGCTGATTCTTGTGGGGCCAGAGGGGCGGTCATGGTTAGTTCCCTAGTTGACAAATCATTACCAATGCAAAATAATAATGAAAATAATTATTTATGAAACAAAGTGAAAAGTTAGTCTTTTTTTTAACGCAGGAGTCGCTTTACTATATAAATTAAATATTTTATTTGGGATCGATTTTTGATGAAATATATATCAGTAATATAAAATATATAATAATAAATATAGTAATTTTCAGGGACTAACTGGAACTAGTTTTAAAACTACAATTTTACGTGTTTTGAAGAGGGCGTAATGGGTGTTTTTACGCCCGGTAGTAAAAAAAAGTATTAATGTTTTGCCCTAAGTGTGGTACGTAAGGCAATTTCTTTTTTTTCCCTGGGTACTGGGTTGATAATACAAATGTTTAGCTATTTGTGGGCCATAAAATTAATTATTTAACTAAGCATTGCTAGCGAAAAATGTATCCCGGGCCAAAAAAAAAAAACTAAAATTTTTTTATTTCTAGATATCATAGATATAGTTATTTTTACTGAGTACATGGTTTATTCTGTATAGCTGAAATTTAGTATACCTATCTAATAATGTATGTATGTTTTATGTATTTAACCATCAATAGTAAAATTTTCCTAGTATTATAATATAAAAATAAATGTTAAAAAAATATATAGGTAAGAACATAAATAGGTACCGCAACTTATGAATTTTAAGGTAATAATTACCCATACCTCTTATCATTCATACCTGGATGAAACTTTTTTTGCATGTTTCCTTAAATTAGAAATAGTACTAAAGTTTTTTCACACTGAGAACACGTGACGATATCCATTTTTTAAATAATTTTAACACATAAAATATGATAAAAAAAACAAAGATGACAATACTCCAAAAACAACATAAAATCATACAAATGCTGTGAAATCACAGACTCAACTTGGACTCAACCTACAAATTGAAAAAAAAAAACCATTCTTTTCCCCGCCAATACTTTCGGCCTACTTCGGCTGATGTCGTATATCGTTCGTGGTTGGGAATACTTTTCCGCGAGCTGTCTGCATCCGCTAGTATATTTTTAATGCGGCTATACAAAAATTGTGGTAGTGGGAGTTTGTTAGTCCCCGTCCACCGTCTCCGCGTCCTTTCGCCCGACCCCTAAGGTGTAGCGTAAATGCACTCTTAAGCTCTTTCGCCACATTCCTTTCTGGCCAACCTTTCTTCGTAATATAATGAATAATTAATACATTTTAATACAAAGATAGGTTTGACATTTTAAAAGATACTTTAAGACACTTACAACGGACACTTATATTTGGTAGAAGGTGGCATAAGCCCATTATACGAAAGAGAAAAAGAATTGCCCAAGATTTAATGGCCGTTACTGTACAAAATGCACGTTACTGTACAAAATGTTCGTTTATCACTCGCTATGGTACGCCGAAGAATTTTTGCCACCAGATTAAAGATACAGAAGGCCCCTTCATTTGCCCAAATTAAATTCTGATCAGCGGGCAAGGCGTTTTGGGTCTATATATTTAAAACTTTTAAAACTATGTGTATAACAAAATGTAATAGTTAATATCTAACCATAAATAAATTTTTTCTGCTGAAGCCCAATGATTGGTTATAAATGCTTCCCTAGAAGGCTTGACAACAGTTCGAGCTTGTGAACAAGAAAAAATCTTAAAGTATGAATTTGACCGACACCAAGACCTCTTTACTTCAGCATATTACATGAACCAAAGTACCGTCAGAGTTTTTGCTTTTTCTCTGGATATGATGTGCGTCGTGTTTGTATCGACGATTGTTTTGAAGTTTGCTTTGTTCTCTGATGGTAAGAGTACTTGTAGTGAAAATGTTATAAAATGTATTATTCAATCCTATTTTGCAACAAGCCCAATACCTTTTGGCATTTTCTAACTTGTAGGAAATATTGTTACGAATCTTTTATCTCTTTACGGTCTTTTTCAGCAATCAACTCTTACAAACTAATGGGCGGGATCTACGACAATTCGACACGGACAATTTATCGCGCGACAAATCGACGCGGCAAATATGGCGCAGCGACAATTCGACGCGGTCAAGTACGACGCATTTAAAATTCGACGCAGACACAATTGGTCGCAGAGACGCGGCGCGTTGTTTAAAAAGTATGCTTTTTCTAAATAATGCATTTAATGCAAAAAAAGCAAATCATGGTTCTTTTCTAATACGTCTCTGCATTTTTACGTCTGATATATAATTGGGGAAAATAAAACCCCGCTTGGCTTACCAGAACTAACCATGACCGACTAAAACTTAGGGCTTTTGAATTTGTCTAAATTATCCCCACATAAAAGTTATTAATTTGATATTTTCTATAAATACTGTAATTGCACTAATCTTCTTTTACGTATCTTTATCTTTTCGTAATATCGTTTGTTTTTTGAAATGGAACTTCCTGTATATTATTTAGCCGTTAAGAATTTGCTGAATACTATACAGGGTGTTCCGTCTTAAACAAAATTTTACAACGATCATTCTAAATATCAGAACGATATTTCTCATTGTCAGCGTCGAATTCTGCTGCGTCAATGTGATGCGACAATTGTCGTACGTCGAACTGACCGCGTCAATTGTCACGTCAATTTCCCGCGACGTATTGACGTGACACCTAATGGGCGATTTAAGTATTAAAAATAGCCTTTTTTTCAATTTTTTTTTACACTTTGTATATCTAACAAATGTTCCGCACCTTTCTGAAAAAATCATATCTCATTCTTGTTTTTTTTTTTCTTGGGATAGTCCAAAAGGTTCCTAAGTACTAACGTACCGTGAGTGTCTGAAGTATGGTACAAGAGAGTTTATTCAGACTTAAATATTTGGAAATTTGGAGGAAAATGGGAAACTTTTGCAGGTAACACCATAGTCTGGACACTCTAGGGATAAAGAAATGAAAAAAGTGAAAAGTTTGGAGCTTTGAAAAAGGAATATAGGCTTTTTTGAAGCTGCTGAGGCTATGGATATAATGTGTTTGTGCCAGTTAAGATTATTCTTAAAAGCAACACTCACAAGATTAAAGGATTCTTTGTTCTGCAGAGCTTTGCCGCTTATATGTAACATATGAGCATTGGTAGACTTTTTTCGCTATAGCGAACATGACTGTGTTCAGAGGCATTAAACTGGACAATATTTTTTTCGGCCCAATCCAAGATAAGTTTAAGGTCTTGTGAAAGAGAAATCTGCATTGACCTGCGCTTGTTTTTCAAATCGAAATTACAGGGTGACTTAAAAAACTCATTATTAAAGTGGAGGGTACTATCATCAGCAAAACTGTAAACAGGATTGATTGTGGAAGAGAGGAGATCGTTGAGGTGAAGAAGAAACAGAGTTTGTGCCAGTACTGAGACCTGGGGCACCCCAGCATTAATTTGGTAAAAGATAAAGGGAATTGAAGAGTTTTTTCAGAACTTTACTAACAGAACAGAAAAAAGAGTTATATATACATCTTTCTGATGGGTTTCCAGCAAAAACATGAATGCCATCTGTTTCGTCAATAAACTGTTGTCTTTTACAGATAAGGCTTGACCTAATAGAACTGCTCATTATTTTTTGTTTTAGTAAATATTAATAAAAAACAGCCAAAGGAACAAATCATTTACCGAAGAAAAGTAAAAATAATATAAATTAATTTGTTATTATTATTTAAATATTAAGTAAGAATCTCTCTCTCAAAGTATTCTCTATTTCAACCTTTTAGAATATTCATAGTAGTTAGTTTTTTTTGAATGAAAGAAGGGAATATGTTGCGATTAAGGAAAATTTATTGGTATTTTTCTTTTAGGTGTTAAGGCTGGAGATGTTGGTCTTGCAGTTACGCAAGCAATGCTCTTGACAGGACTCCTCCAGTGGGCGATAAGACAAACTGCAGAAATGGAGAACACGATGACATCGGTGGAAAGAGTGTTGGAATACGCGGATGAAAAGCCAGAATTCAAAGCTGGTCAAGAAGTTGCCGGATGGCCAAAGAATGGAAGTATTCAATACAAAAATGTATCTTTAACATACAAGACAACTGGAGAAAGAGTTTTGAAAAATATCTCTTTCGAAATTGACGGCAGAAGTAAAATTGGAATTGTGGGTAGAACTGGAGCAGGTAAAAGTTCACTTATATCCACATTATTTAGACTGTATCAATATGAAGGAGAAATTCTTATTGACGGAGTTAATATCAAAACTTTACCATTGGAGTTCTTCAGATCCAAAATTGGTATTATTCCTCAGGATCCTATATTATTCACTGGCACAATTAGAACCAATATTGATCCCCTAAACAGATACTCGGATTCAGAAATATGGTCGGCTATTGAAAAAGTTCAAATGAAATCACTTATTTCAAGCTTGGACCAAAAAATAACTGATCACGGGCAAAATTACAGTTCTGGTCAAAGGCAACTGATATGCCTTGCAAGAGCTTTGGTGTGCAACAATAAAATTATTGTTTTGGATGAAGCAACAGCTAACATGGACCTCGAAACAGATAAGCTGTTGCAAAAAACAATTCAAGATAACTTTGCTGATTGTACAGTATTGACTATTGCTCATAGACTCCATTCTTTCCAAACTGCTGATAAGGTTCTAGTTGTTGAAGATGGAAAAATTGTCGAGTTTGATGAGCCAAGCGTTTTGATATTAAACAAAGAGGGTTTGTTTTATAAGATGGTTAAAGACGGGGAGAGCATTAAATTTTTTTTTTTTGGGGGTTTTTTTTAAAAATTTTTTTTTTTTTAAAAAAATTTTTTTTAAAAAAAACCCCCCTTTTTTTTTTCCCCAAAAAAAAATTTTTTTTAAAATTTTAAAAAAAAATTATTTTAATTTTTTTTTTTTGGTTTTTTTCCAAAAAAAAAATTTAAAAAAAAATTTTTAAAAAAAAAGGGGGTTTTTTAAAAAAAAGGTTTTTTTTTTTTTTTAAAGGAAAGGGGTTTTTTTTTTTTTTTTTTAAAATTAATTTTTTAAAATTTTTAAAAAAAAAAACCCAAAAAAAAAAAAATTTTTGGGAAAAAAAAAAAAAAAAAGGGGGGGGAAAATTTAATTTTTTTTTTTTTTTTTTTTTTAAAAAAACCCCTTTTTTTTTTTTTTAAAAAAATTTTTAAAAAAAAAAAATTTTTAAAAAAAAAAATTTTTTAAAAATTTTAAAATTTTTTTTTTTTAAACAAAAAAAAAACCCCTTTAAAATATACGGGGTTTCCCAAAGGTTTTCCCCCCGGGGGGCCCCGGGGGTCGCACAGCCCGGAAAATAAAGCCGTTCTTACTCACACAAACTCCAGAAATCCTTAAGGTTATGATTGGGAGTTTTTTTTTTTTTGGGGGTTCCCCCTTTTAATTTTCCCCCGGGGATTAGACGTGGTTTTAAAAAATATAGAATAAAAACCAATTGGTCCAACATAAGAAAGATTGCAAAATTAAAAAAAATTAAATCTAGCGCCAGTACGGGGAATCACCGTAACACTGGTTATATCCAAGGAAGTTTAAAGGTGTATCCCCCCAAAAATTACTTAGAACAAAATTGCCCAAAGGCGTGCGGGAAAAAGGGGAAAGGGGGGTTCCCCCCAAATTTCCCCCAATAAATTTTTTTGGTCAGGGCCGGTTTTTCCTTAATTCTTTGTTACTATCTATAAAATTGACATCATAAAATTTTTCCCAACATTACTGTTTTTTTTTTTTTTTCCACAAAATTGTTGGTTATTAAATTTTTACTAAAAGAATATTTAAAATTATTTGTAATTTTGGTTTTTATATCATCTGATATAAGGGGGGTGTCCGCCACTTTACTGCCTTTTTTTTTAAATGGTCGATTTTTTTAAAAGTTTTGTTTTTTTTACCAAAAATCTTTGTTAAAAAAAAAAAAAAACGTTTTTTTAAAATAAATTTCAAACTTTGTATGATATTATTATTTTTTTAAATTAAAATTTTTTGTGATAAAAAAAGGGCAAATAGTGTAAATGAGTTTAATCTAATCCAAAGATTCTGGTTGTTTTTTGGAAAATTTTTTATAACCTTTTTGGGCATATTTTTTCACTAATAAAAAAAATTTCCCCGGGGGAGACAGAATAACAGGGGTTTAAAAAAAATTTTTTAAAAAACCCCTTTTGGTACCTGAGAACCCATCGTAACAGTATCCGTTAAATATTATGTGTGTACATTTTTCGATTTAAAAAAGTTGATAATGAAAGATTAAAAAAAAACCCCCAATTTTTTTTTAAAAAAAAATGGTATTGTCTCAAAAAGTTCCCCCCTTTTTTTTCCGATTTTGATCAAATTTGGTTTGGGGGTTTTTTTTTGGGGCGTTGATTACAAATCAAAAAAATTTTTTTTTCGGAACTTTTTTTTTTCCCAAAAGATTTTTATCATCAAAGAAAAAAAATTAAACAAACCCCTCATTTTTTTATTTTTCCCCTTTTTTTTGTCCCCCAAAATTTTTGATTTTTACACAAAAAAGGCACACAATATTTTATAAACCCCTTTTTAAAAACCCCTTTTTATTTTTATTTATTTTACTTTTTTTCCATTAAATTTCAAACTTTTTTTTTTAAAAGGGGCCCCCGCCATATTTGTTAAAAAAAAAAATTTTAAAAAAAAGGGGAAAATAAAAATAAAAAAATTTTTTAAAAAAAGGGGTTTGTGAAAAAATTTGTGCCAAAGTGTAAAAAAAAAAATTTTTTAAAAAAAAAGGGGGGGAATAAAGAAAAAAAAGGGTTTTTTGATTTTCAATTTTTTATAAATTTTCGAAAACAAACATTCCAAAAATTTTTTTTAGATTCAAAA
>JAHBCN010001026.1:32500-135949 GCA_019359885.1 Listronotus oregonensis
AAAATAAATTAAGGATTTGACAGTTTATATTTTTTATGAATAATACAAAAACACCGTCAAATTCCAAAAAAAAGGTTAATTTTCTAGGTTTGTTATCTGATTTGGAGTTGGATATTTTGTAATCTTACAAATTTTTTTAAGATATTTTAAAAAAGCCCATTTCTGATCCGCTTTAAAAAAGCTTCCTTTTCTTTCTTTTAGGTATTTTCACGGCTTCAGCAGGGTTGGCCATATAATTCCCCCTTTTGGCGCTCCCAACAGAAAACATATCGAACGTCGAAATATAGGTGGGTATTATTAAAAAAAAAAGGTGTTAATAATTCAATTCTTGTTTAAAAATGGTAAATTATATAATTTAAAAAATTAGCAATCATCATTTTTTCTCATTTTAATTTTTTTCCTTTTTTAAATATTGAAAATTTCCCCATGATTGTGTTTCCTTTAATTTTTTTAATTTAATTGTTAATTTATTTTTTTAAATATAAATTTTTGTTCTCGGTTTAAAAGCAGTTTTCGTTTACCAATTTTACCCACTGTCCGGCAAAAATCCAACTTGCCGAAATTCCCTTTTTTATCCCAAAATTTTTCATTGGGGATTATCCCCTTTGTTAAACTTTTTCTTTTAGTAGATGTTCGTCTAAAAGCAGACAATACTAAATAAGGTCTGCAATTCGTGTGGTTTTCCGCTTCCGACCCTTGTGGCTAATCGTTTGTATTTTGTCGTCCTGGATCATACCACTTGATGACTGAAGGACTGGATTGAAATTTTAGACTTGTGTTTTCCCATTTCAATTAACGCTACAATCGGCCACTTCCATCTCCTGATTTCTTTTGACAGGCAAAATTCAACAATATCAAACTGCCATTCCGGCCTAGTAGAACTGTTGAAGCCTACTGAAGTATAAAATCTAAATGTGGATATTATCACGATCACTTTATTTTTGTGCTGGGGTTAAAATCATAAATTTACTATGAGGGCGAGCACAAATATGGATTAATTATATCGTAACTAAAATAAAATGTTTATCTATCATAAAAATATCATTTTTACTTCCTTAACACAACAAGCTAATATTTTGCAAGTTTATTAAAAGTTCCTTTAATTTTTTTGAGCAGTGTATTAAAAATATTAAAAAATGAAATTTTATTCAAAAACATGAAAACCAATGTTTTTTCTCAACTTTTAAAGGCAAAAAAGCTATCGAAATCTTAATTTTCCCCTTTCACGACATTTTTTATTATAAATGCGCCGTAAAAACAAGTAGAATCAAAAAAACATAATAATAATTATTATTTTTCAGCTAGATATAGCCAAAAATAGGGTTGACCCCACTTATAAATAATAACCCAAATTTCGGTAATTTTTTAAAACCAAAAAGTGCACGAAAAATTTCATACAAGAAAACTTTCAAACTGTAAAAACACCTTAAGACATATTAATTGCATGAACAACGTGGCAACACCCGATGCTTTTAAAACGCCTCGAACATTTCTATTCAATAATTATTTAGCGGTTTCAGTGCACCGCTTACTTAACTTACTGTTTACAATAAAGTTTTAAGTGGCAACAATATTTTTTCTAATCAAATTTAATAAATTCTTAGAACACAGTGTGGAGAACAAAAGGTATTTTCAATAAATTAATTTTATCGGATAACGCGTTCTTATGTAAATATTTGTTAGTAATCAGTTAATACATATTAAATAGATTTTTAAAAAGATTATTGTTTGGTCTAGGATTTTTAATTTTATTTTAAACTAGTAGAAAATATTTTGCAAAATCTGCTAATTTTATATAATTTGCTTCGATTTTTTTTATTAATGTGATATCTTTCGCTGCGATACCATATATTAGTTTTTTCTTAATATGTTTAAACAATAGGAATAATTTTATATTATAATATTAGTGGTGTATAACTCGTTATAGAATAATTGCTTAAATTAATAAAAGGTACTTTATTTGTATTAATTTATTAAACACATTCACACACCTTCTAGTGGTTTCATAGGGGATACATAATTATTATAACCTCAGACGAAAGAAAGAAAAGACTTAACATTTCATTCATAAGTGACACTTTGTTTTGGCCCAGACATTATCAATAAAATCATATAAGGGGAAAAAGGATAGAAGATAAATTAGGACTGATGAAGGCAACATTGTACGGAGCCTTGCAGTTTCGACCAGTGGCGTATGGTTTATGTTAGAATTTTCGATTAGATATAAATTTATTAAAAATATTAATTTTTAAATCGTTCTAATTATGGTGATCCTTTTAATTTTAGTTTATTAAAACATATTGATTAGCAACATAAATAGTTATAAAATATTTTATTCTAAAAAAACATAAAATATTTTTGGTATATTGGTTATTTAAACAAAATTACTTTTCTCCTATAAATTAAGAATAATGTGGGCCACAAATTAATAAAAAAGACAAAAACAGGGGATACTTTTTATTATATACGGTACACAAAAATAACATAAAATATTAGATATAAGGCAAAATAAAAAATTATCTACTTATTCCTAAGATAATATACAGTGTCAACATAAAGTCCGCATCAAATGGGAAAATTTTCCCCAATTAATTCAGGTAATTTTTTTGCCAAAAGGTTTGTTTGAAAAATAATGCCAAATAATGTATACAGGGTGCCACAGATTCGAGTGCATGCATGGGGATCTCGAATACCGTAAGTGATATGAAGTCGGTTAAATTATGGCGAAGTTGTGTATTTACGTAACTAACCACATCCACTTTAGAAAGTTGCATAATTCCGAGTACTTTCGGAGATATTCGAAAAAAAAAACGAAATTTGCCGATGTTTTTTTTTTCTGACGTTATTTAAAGAGATATGGAAATATGGAAAAACAAAAGATACTTTCTCGTGGTCACTTTTTTAAGCTCTATAAAACAGAGTTAAGAGATTTTCATCACGACGTTTCGTTTTCGTTAAATCATCATCAACTTTATTTTTTTAAATACGGACCTGGTTTTTTTATTTCATTTTTTTGAATCCCTTATTTTCCAATAACAAAAATGTATAACACTTAATATTTTTAACAAATATGCAACGCCCCTATAAAAATGTTGTGCGTTCCTTGTCTAACTCATTGTATTTATGAAAAATATTTTATTTATAACAGAAAATATTAAGTGTTATTCAAAAATCTCTCAACGGTGTTTTGTAGAGTGGCCATGAAAAATTGTCTTTTATTTTTCCATATCTCTTTAAATAACGTCAGAAAAAAAATAAAAACGAAATCGGCAAATTTCGGTTTTTTCCGGATATCTCCGGAAGTACTCGGAATTTTACAACTTTCTAAACGGCATGTTGTTAGGCACCTAAATGCGCAACTTTTCAATAATTTAACCGACTTTGTATCTCTTCGGTTTCCAAGATCCCCATGCATGTACTTGAATGGGCCCTGTATAAGGATGATTACGTGACTTTTTTAGATGTCAAATTTGTTTTTTTTTTTCAAAAAAAACGCAAAATGAAGCATTATCTTTCGAAAAATTGTATTGGCATGTTGAAAATATATTTTGGGACAGCTAAATTGATTGCAGCGCTCGCTGTGGTCAAATTTTTCGATAAATCATAACCCAATTATCCATGGATATGTCTTCATCCCTAAAAAGTCAATTAAATTAAAAAAAATAAATACGTGAAAACTTTTAGAAAACTTTTGCTGATTTTGTAAGACCATATTAATTACATACCCTTTCACTTTCCTAGGGGGTCTCAAGTAAAGTGGAGTCAGAGCTAAAAAATACAGTTATATTAATTAAGTTAAAAAATGAATAGGTCAAAAAGATGTACTTGTTTTAAACATAAAAGCTCAAACGTTATTAGATAGACCTACCAAAAATGATGTGTTTTTAAATGAAGAACCAAAGTTTACGAAAGTTTCAGTAAATATAAAAAACAACGTTAACAATAATTTGAATGTATTAGTCTATAATAATTACTATTAATTACCTTCCATCAACAGATTAATTGTCAAATATATGATGTAAAATTTTTGGGATGGCTCCAGGCCTTAAATATTTGCTATTGTTTGCCTTAATCAAAATCTCATGTGGATCAAAATGGTCTGAGCATAGCACAGGGCGCTTTGGTAAATGTTGTCCCTCTTCAATTCCCACAGAGAAAACCAAATGTTTCTTGTTATTGGATCTGAGGAAACCTAAAATATTAGAAAATCCTTTTGTATAATGTATAATTTTTCCACACAATGTTATAAACCTACTCACAAACTAATAAATTCGATAATATTCTAATAAAAATAATAAAATAAGTACAGTGCATAAATAACCTTTGGTCTAGTTACTTTCCTTCAGGCTATTGTAAATCTACGCCACTGACCTTGGTAAAAACATCGCCTACAAACAAACCTAACTTACCTATGAAAAGACACATCTTCGTGTAAATAGTCCAATTTTTTATACAAAACATTCAGCACCATTTTAGAGTTTTTAATATAAATTTGTAAATAGTTTTAACAGATAGTTTTAATAAAAATACCACAAAACACTTAAACAAATCCAGGAAAAAGTCGCCTACACCTAATCAGGTTTATCCATTTATCAACGGACCGAAAAAAATTCCTGCCGTTGAAGCGCATTGCATATTCCGCCTGCGAAATTCCTTTCGGGCGAAATGTAGCAATGGAAATTAAATTTAAAAAAATTTGGGTTAATATCAAAAAATCTAAAATTTAAAACAAATCTAAAATCGGTTTTTCCAAAAGTAAAGGTTTATTAAAATTTTAAATTCTTAAGGTGGCAACTATTTTATCGCTTATTGCGCACTTTCCTTTTAATTTAACCGAATCGTGTTTTCGTTTTAAGATTAAGACTATTTTGTAACACCAACAGTTTAAACCTTTAAACTTTTCAAAATTTTTAGGGGTTTTTGGATTATTAATTTCTGTTTACTATTTTAAAATGGCTTTTTTCAATCAAAAATAAACTAAACTGGGGGCTTTTTAAATAAAATTAATTTTCAAATTTTATTATTGTTGAATGTATTATTAAATGATTTTAAAAATATTTTTGGTCTTTTTAAATTTTAATTTTTATAGGGAAAATTGCTAATTTTATTTTGCTTTTTTTAATAGTATTTTCGTCATCCTTTTTTTTTTTATTAATAAAAAATATTTAATTTTTTATCCATAGACTTTTAAAAAAGGATTTATTTTTAAATTAAAATTTTCTATGGGTTTCCCGGTCTAAAAATTACCTATTTAAACAAAAACCCCATATTGCCCATTTACCCCTTGAGTCCTTCTTAAGTCCATACCCGCGTGGAAAACCAACAATTAAGGTATCGGCTTAGTTGAACTTTAACGTCTTAATAGCAATAGGGTCTGAAAAAAATGATTTTTCACTCATATTATCACAAAATAAAATAATTTTCCTGTTTCCCGTATAAAATATACTAAATTAAGAGCCGACTAACATGAAAAAAAGTGAGGAAGAATACATTAGAAAGAGATGATACGATGCCGTTTTGTTGACGTTTCCCTGCTTGAATAAACAATTTTGCCAGATATTTTCTAATTATTTGCAATCATTGAAGGTTGTTTTTTCCATTTACCAGAAATAAAGATTTTTATATAGAAAAAAATAACCAGAGCTAACAAACGACAACTTCCAAACTCTCATTTAGTTCAGGTTAGTTCCTAGTTAATTTTCGTTAGGCTTTCCTCGTTAAATTGTAATTTTTTTTAATCAAAAATGCACCGTCGAAAAAAATTGAAAAAAGTTTGATATCTTAATTTTTTGATTTTTTATAGCCAAAAATAGGGTGGACCCCACTTCCAGAAAATGACCTTATTAAAAAATGTATTATTTTTGCAATTTGTGTATTATTTTTTATCCATAATGCTTTTAAGCTAAATTTAAATGTTTTTTTATTTGACAACGTCGCCCAATCTGGCCTTTTACTTAACCTAAAACCATAATGTTTTTTCGACTTTTAATTTATTTTCTTGAAAATACATTTTTGATTTTTTCTTTTTAAAATCTACTAAATAAAATGTGCTCTTTTTATCTGTAATTTTTATTTATTTTTAAATCAATGGACGCTAAACGACAACGGACCCTAAAGTACCTAGCTTAAAATCAAATCTACTTTTATTAGACCATGTTCTTTTGAAAAAAACAAATTTTTTGGATGTACGAGATGGTAGGCATTTTTTTTTTGTTGAAAAAATGTACGTGTTGTTGTCTGTTCGTGAAATCTGTCTTTTCACGAAGGTCCTAGTCTTTTAATAAAGCTTCGGCGTATCTTATTAAATAATCAAGCTACACGATATGCCTAGGCCTATCATAAAAAGTCAGCGCTTTTTCATCATATTGTGTCGTAACACAACCTGACTAATTGTAAAGTTGTACATTCCTACTCTATTTTTAATTAATGGTTAATACAAAACTATCACTAACCAGAACTAACAACTCTGGAAAACTACATAACATATTAGAATAAACTTTAGCAAAAGGTGGATTATGAGTAGAAGACATCCGCTGCAAAAATATTTTAGGATACCCCCCTCTAAAGGGTTAGAATTTTTTTTTAATCTTTGTGACAACTTACGAAGGACTTGCATATACATATATACTATATACTAGACATATACATATACATATATACTCCTAAGTACCAGAGTACCGTGAGTGCCCCAGTTCCGTCAACGCTGCCCAAGCACTGAAACATGCAAATATTGCATTTCACAGCACCTTTTAGAGAACGCGGTAGTGCCACCACGGACGTTATTTTAAATAACTACTACCTAAATATGTCTCCCCGGGCGGGGATTCGAACCCGGATCGCGCGGAGCCGAGGCTCTGACCACTACGCTACCGGAGAGACAATAGAATGGGGGGTGAAAGTGTATATCGAACTTTGTGATTTCTGGACTTCAGATCTGTGTTAACATTTTTGGATTTACATCTCCTGGGGCTGTTAAAATGGGGATAAAAGTTTTTATGGAAAAAATTGTCATTTTTGAAGCTGTACATATGGGAGTTGGTTATTAGGCTTCTTAGCATAGATTACCCAGAAAAATAGAAGACGTCAGCTAAGAAAGTAATTTTAGAAATGTGGCGGTGAAAGTCTATAAAGAACTTTGTCATCTCGCAACTAAGAAGTATGACAACTGGTATGTAGGCTACTGATTACGATTAAAAATTATATGTTTTGCCATTTTTGGAATTACATTTCTTGAGGGTTAATTTGGGGATAAAAGTTTGTACAGAAAAATTAAAATTTTTAAAGTTTTAAATATGGGAGTTAGTGGCTAGGCTTCTAAATATTCAGAAACATAGACCTCTGCTTAGAAAGGATTTTAGAAAACTTCCCCTGTATAGGGGTAGAATGGGGGGTATAAGTTTATATGGAACATTGTTATTTCTGGACCTAGAAGTATGAAAATTGTTATGTGGTTAATTACAAATAAAAATTATCTTTTTTAACATTTTTAGAATTTCATCTCTTGAGGGGTTAATATGAGTATTAAAATATGTATAGAAAAATTGTTATTTTTGAAATTGTTAATATGTGAGTTGGTAATTAGCAAAGACCTTGAAACTAGTTTTAATGTTTTTGGTAATTAGGCTTCTAATTTAGGGGTTAAAAGGGGGAATAATTGTTTGCATGAGAAGTTCTAAATAACTCCATTCATACTAGAAAATAATAACCAATGAAATGCAATCCGAGTTTGTGACGAAAGACGGAGCTTGGCGAGCGTGATGTAATATGATGCGATGGAGTAGCGAGAACAAAAAAAAACAGCCAAATTGTGTGGTCCACACGGGCAAAGCCGCGAGCGAAATGCTAGTGCATAAGTGCATAAATATTGATAAAGACTAAAACCAACAAATAAATATTTTTCCCAGATTAGATAAAACTCGGCAAATTAGTAACTAAAGCGTTTTAAGTTTATGTTGATCGTAGTGTTGGTGTTTTCAGTATGTATTGTAAATGAGTTGTACTATTTATTAAACGTATAGAGTGTATTTCCAGTAATTAATCAAAAACAGTTTGTGTAAAATGTGTATCTAGGTTATAAAATATTCTTTATGAATGGGCAGAAGACGTCAGTATTCTTAGCAAACTCAATCACACCAGACTTGAAAAAAATATATTTTTCTTCAAACGCCAAAAAATTTTAAAAAAAGTTAAGAACATCCCTGGGTAGTACTGTTCTATGGCAAAAACATTCTTTGCTTTTAACACTTCTTCGATCCCTGGTCACAGGGTATAAAATGCATAGGTCCCATCTAGCGAGAAACCCAGAGATAAAAATAAATATATCTTCAACAACAATCTGAAACATATCTTGGTTCTTTGTTTTCCTAGCTTTTCTCTTCTACGCTCTTACATCTTAACTTTATGTTTGGCTCTTCAGTTATCTTTCTATCCAAATCCCGCTGAGGTACATTAAGATTTGGCACTAGCACACAGTCTTTTTCTTTTTACATTACAAATTAACTTTGTTATTTCTCACAGGTAACCCCAATTATAGGTTTGCTAATCATAGTAGGGGTAGGGTTTAAAGTGAGTGGACTTTTTACGCCCTCCACTGCGACCGCTCGGTTGATTGTGGCTTACACCTTTTTATATTTCTCCCAATAAGATCGGACTTCTAATAAATCCGATACCAGATTGGGAGAGAGTTCTTACATCTCCTCTTACTCGTGTCGCTACCGGACAAGAGCACAATGTGTTCTGACGTGTTCTGATGTTCCTATCTCCTGAAGAGTATGACGAGCAGACGATTAGATCCGTCATGCCCTCCTCTCCCAGTCTAGTGACATGGGTAGCTACCAGGTCCTTGTTACAGGAACCAGATGTTCTTTCTGAGGCCGCATTTCCGGCCTTACCCTATGAAAACGGTCCTATCCGCTTTCTGTTTAAAGCCGGGGAACCCCTTTCCCTATAAAGGCGGTTTTTTCCGCCTTCTGTTTGGATTTAGGGATCCCTTCCTAAGCACCTGTTTGTTCGGGATGGACTAGCCCTTCCCCGTGAAACAGGCGCTGGTGACTTCAGGGGCACCTTTCGAAACTGATTCACCCCTTTCTGTCGGCGCACCTTTGTCTGCTTGTGACCTTGAGTGGCACCTCTCGAAACGGATGTCTCCTTTTCGGTCAGCGCACCTTTGTCAATTTTTTCCTATAAAAGCGGTTCTGTCCGCTTTCTGTTTGGAGCTAGGAAAGTAATAGTCCACCACGGCAGAGCCCCGCATTACCGCAGTAAGGCTAGATACTCTGAGATTTAGCCTTGTATCTCAGAGGCACCGTTGGAGACACCTGTTTAAGGCACAGGATGTCATTCACTCAGCAGCACGGTATGCTAACACCTTGATTTAAGCCTTGTGTTCATCTTAGCTTCGGATCCTGTTCCATACGCTAGCCAAAAGAGTTGCCGATAACCAGCAACTCTAGCGCATGTTCCAAAAGATCCTACTGGGCCCAACCACGACAACAACGCGTGAACACAGCGGTTGGAGCTAATGATAGTAACTTTCATTCTATTAGTTATTTTTTTGGAGCCTGGCCCTAAGCCTGAACTAGAAAACAGCTATAGAATAATACAGATATCTGTTTTATGGGACAATTTAATAAGACTGGATTCGGGTTTGTGTAATTCCTTTAAGTAATAATCATGCCATGACTTAAAGTTAAAATTATTTTCAATGTGACAGAAAAAGTTAGCCAAGAGACCCATTTTCCTTTTCATGATAGGATCGCTAAGTTCATAAACTCTATCAGATTCTGAACGGATCCTAGCTTTTCGGATGACATTTCTTATCAAATATTTTAAGAAGATAATTAAAAGAACATAAGATTTACTTATATTTGACAAACTTATCGTCAATAATTTAGTTTGGAGCATCTAACCTGGTGAGCTCTTAAAACCCGCCTCTGAGTACGTCACTGTTTAACCCAACCATTATACCACTAAGGAAGGTCATTTAAGAGTACATTTACGCTACACCTTAGGGGTCGAACGAAAGAACGCAGAGACGGTGGGCGGAGACTAACAAACTCCCACTACCACAATGTTCGTATAGTATATATTATATTTTATTTCTTCCAAATTCCATGTATGCTGTTGTTTCCGATTGCAAGCCTACAGGAAACAACGTTTTTCGGTAACTATTTTTCACTTAAATGACATAAATTATACACCATTTTAAAGGTAAGGAAACAATCTATGCTGTAACGGATTTTTAAAATATTAAAAACTAAATCCAAATTTAAAAAAAACTATTACAGCAGAAGCCTAGATTTTAGTGTTGGCTTTCATATAGTTTTTTAAAATTATTGATAACTTATACCGTTTTTGAGAAAACATTATGCCCCAAACCCCAAATTATACAGGGGAAACCAAGCAGCTTCAGATATAATTAATTTAATTTAAATTAACCTATTTTGATGCGAGGAGTCTGACATAAAATTTTGTATTGTATACAATACATGTATATATCCTGTATGTTTTATTTATATTAACTGACTTATGATTAAACTTTAATAACAAAACGTTGAATAAAACTAAATTATTTTTCTCAGGCAAAAGAAATACCGATAACAAAAGTTAATGGATTTTACAACACACTTTATGTTTCCTGAGCGATATGACATTCACCGGAATAAGACAATATAACTGAACAAAAATTAAAATAAATGTTTTATTTCTATTATTCTTCTAAAGAGTGTTTGTATCGTTTTTACTAACCAAAAATACTACATGGGTAAAAAATTTTGTAGTGATATTTTCACCTATTATCTCCCTAGTGCCTGAATTATTTTTGAATTTTTTTCCGAAAGAACGTATTTTCCCGAGTCGCAGAATTTTCTAGAAAAATGCGTGACTGCGGAAAAATTTATTTAGGGACGCAAAGGATTCAGTAAGACAATTTTACACCCAAAGTTGGCTTAGAGTGACAGGCGTGAAATTTTTACCATAATCTTAATGCGAGGGTAATAAGAAAAATGTTTATTATGACTGACATTTGCAACATTAGCAATGCAGTTCACAATTTATTGAATTTATGTTTTAATAGGTAAGTGATATGGATCATGGACATAGACTTCATGAAGATGTA
Organism: Listronotus oregonensis; assembly: GCA_019359885.1. Classification (NCBI taxonomy): domain Eukaryota; kingdom Metazoa; phylum Arthropoda; class Insecta; order Coleoptera; family Curculionidae; genus Listronotus; species Listronotus oregonensis. The sequence goes on from JAHBCN010001026.1 coordinate 43,617, forward strand.
AATCCCAGAAAAGATGCAAATATATTTTCCATAATAACTTTCTTGTAAGTATGTTATTAATTATTTATAAATGGGCTTTTTGCATAAAATTTATTTTAAAACAAAAACACGTTTACTCTTTTTCTTTGCCTATTAAAAAACATCTGCTTAATTTATTTTTTCGGGAAAAAATTGTTTTGGCTTAATTACGATTTAAAATTCATATTTGAAATTTGACCTTAGACAAAACCGGCCAATGTTAGTTTTTTTTTGCTCCGTTACTTCATTCAGAGCAAAACCAGAAAATCCATCAAGTTCCTTTATTCCAATTTAAGATAAATTGTCTTATTGCCAATAAAATATTTATGGAAGCCCAATACTGTAGAACAAAATCGACCAGGCGTGCAGGGCAGCGGGAATAGGGGGATTGGCCCTGCGGAGTTTGCGCAATGAATAGTAGGTCAGAGCCGGACTTCCATAATTCTTTGTTACTATCTATAAAGTTGACATCATCAAATGTCAAATTCAAGCATTCACTGTTTTTTTTTTTTAATTTTTTGCACCAAATTGTTGGTTATTAAACGATACTACCAAAGAATATTTAAATTATATCGGTCCTCGTCTCGTAAATAAGAACACATTGTAGTTCCCCCATTCCTATGCCAAACGTCACAAATTTTAAAGCAAACGCCCATTCCTACGATATGCTGATCCCAAGCATCCCGCGACGATAACCTCATTCTCTGTTTTTGTGCCAACCGGTTCGCGTCGCGTAAATTGTTGTCACGTTTCTTTGTGTTGTGATCTGTTTTTAATGTAAATATGGAAAAATATCTCCGTAAACGAAGGCGGGACAGTTCTGGCAGCAGTGATTCTTCAGAAGATGTGCACACCTTGAAGAAAAGACTAATTAGTATCCAGAATAAATTAATTCAAAAGAAAAGCGACACTCGTCATCAGCAATTTTCGTCTCGACAACGTCGGAGAACCTTATCTCCATCTCCGTCGTTACTGATAAATCCGGCGTCGATTGCGGGATCGAAGACAGAGGCCCAATACAGTGATGAAGGTCTTAGAGATTCCGACACTGAAGGAATATCATATTTTCCAGGTATTGTTTATTGCTTTTTTTAACGGATTTTTAAATATTTGCAGTATGCTTTGATTTTAATCTGCTATCCCGTCACACTTTAATTTGAGATTAGAATTGGTGCCGTTTTGACGTATCCCTATTTTTATATGGTTGTGATAACCGTTTGTTTTGATAACAATAACTATGCATGTTTTGATAACATGTTATACGGTTTTGATAACCGTTATTTTGATTTTGATAATCATGTTTTGATAACATAAATATAAATGGAATATTGACATTTGGTTTTTCTTTTTTGGTAGGAGAACCAAGCATCATTCAGGAGACACAACAGGACCTTGGCCCTGCTCCAGATAATGACCTTGATCAAGCAGTCTTATCGATATTAGGGTTTGACACATCACCCTCCAAACTTTCGGCCCCCGCACTCCAGAAGGAAGTAGCTATTACTTGGAATAGCATTTTACAAAAAGGGCTGTCGGAAGAAGATCTTAAATTATTGCTGGCTAAATATCCCCCACCGGAAAATTGTCCTTTTTTAGAGGCTCCCAAATTAAACAGGGAGGTGGCAGCAGTTATAAGAGAGCCAGTAGCTAAGAGGGACAATAAGGTTATTGACCTCCAAAATCAAATTGGTAGCGCCTTATCAGCTTTAGGTCAGTTAATATCTGGTTTATTGAAAGAGGAAGGCCAAGAGAGAGATAAAACACAGTGGCTACAGTTAGCTAGTGATGCTAGTCGACTCCTTTTAGATTTTCACTCCAAACAATCTAAATCACGTAGGGAGCTTATCTCGCTAGATTTAAAGAAGGAAGCTAAAGAGACCCTATCGAATCCTCCGCTAGCAGATGGTTGGCTCTTCGGAGATAAATTGGCGGATCGTCTAAAAGCTTCAAAGGAAGTTGAACAATCTGCTCTTCAACTGAAGCCCAGAACAACAGCTCACATCAAGAAGAATATTACAATGCAGCATTTAAACTCCAAGCGTCCACTTCAGAATCAGGGGGGATTCCAAAGTGGACGAAGACCATTTTCTCATCAGACCCCCGGTGCATCCAGCATGAAGCACCGGAAAAGAATTCCCACTTATCAGGACAAGAGGGGAGGAAGGAGGGATACCTATGTAGCCCAGGATCGCAGGACACGAGAGAGACACCATTAAAGGTAACATCTAAAACTGCAGGCAGACTCAGGTATTTTTATGACCAATGGGTAAAATGTACTAAAGATAAAATTATCCTTTCATGGATATCAGGTTTTAAGCTTCCTTTCTTATCGATTCCACAGCAACAGCGAGCTCCTAAGGAGCCCTTATGGTCTGCTAAGGAACTAGATATGTTATCTAGTTGCATTCAAAATCTAACAGACTCGGGAGCCATTACTCCTGTTGCCCCTCTGAAAGATCAATTTTTATCTAATATATTTTGTGTTCCTAAATCAGATGGCTCTTATAGACTTGTACTGAATTTAAAAGATCTTAATTTGTTTGTTAAAACTGATCATTTCAAGCTTGAGGATCATAAAACAGTGGTGCGCTTGATAAGCCAAAACTCTTTTTTAGCTACATTAGATTTAAAAGAAGCTTACTTCTTAATCTCTATAGCAAAGCCAGACAGGAAATATCTTAGATTCGTTTTCTTGGGTAAAACATATGAATTTACCTGTCTTCCCTTTGGTTTAAATTGTGCTCCTCTAGTTTTTACTAAACTTATGAAACCTGTGGTAGCATATTTAAGAGAAAAAGGTTTATTATCGGTTATCTACTTAGATGATTTTCTTTTAATAGGAAATTCTTACAGTGAGTGTAAAAGAAATGTCACATGTACGATAGAATTTTTGGAAAATTTAGGTTTTGTAATCAATTATAAAAAAAGTGCTTTAAATCCAGCACGGAAATGTCAATACTTAGGTTTTGTATACAATACCTTAGATTTAACAATCTCATTACCTCAGGAAAAAATTGTAGCTATTCTCAAGTTACTCCAGGACATTTTACATAGGAAATCATTCAAAATCAGAGATTTTGCTAAACTTATTGGTAAACTGGTCTCTATTTGTCCAGCTGTTCGTTATGGCTGGCTACATTTAAAGAGTCTGGAACGTGTAAAATACTTAGCTCTTAAAAAATATAATGATAACTATAACTGTTACATGAATTTTCCGAAAATTCTTACCAGAGACATGGTTTGGTGGATAAAAAATATCCCTTTAGCCTCTAATTCCTTAAAGTCTCCTCTTTTTCACTTGGAAATATTTTCGGATGCGTCCCTATCTGGCTGGGGTGTATTTTGTAATGGTGTTTGCTCTTATGGTTTCTGGTCTAGCGAGGAAAGGAAGATGCCCATAAATTTTTTAGAACTAAGGGCAGCATTTTTTGGCCTTAAATGTTTTGCTCATAATTTGAATTCCTCTAACGTTTTATTAAGAATTGATAACACCACGGCCATCGCGTATATTAACAAAATGGGCGGAATCCGTTTCGAAAACCTAAATAATTTATGTTTTGAAATTTGGCAGTGGTGCGAAGACAGAAATTTGTTTATATTGGCATCTTATATTTGTTCCTCGGATAATAAGGAAGCTGACTCAGGTTCTCGACAATTAAACATGGAGACAGAGTGGGAACTAAATGATTTGTATTTTCAGAAAATTATACAAACATTTTTTAAACCAGAGATTGATCTTTTTGCATCCCGTATTAACTGTAAATGCCCAAAATTCTTTTCATGGCAGAGAGACCCAGATTCCATTGGAGTGGATGCTTTTACCTTTAATTGGGGCAATTTCCTCTTTTATGCTTTTCCTCCGTTTTCAATGATTTTGAAATGCTTGCATAAGATTATTCAAGAAAAATCTGAAGGTATTATGGTGGTGCCTCAGTGGCCTACCCAGCCTTGGTATCCTCTTTTTCAATCTTTATTAGTACAAGAACCTTTAATATTTAAGCCAGCTGTTGATCTTCTTCTCTCTGCCGACAGGTCAGCTCATCATCCACTGTGGCCCAAGCTTACCCTAGTAGCGGGTCACTTATCAGGCAAGCTCTCAAATTAGGACATATTCCAGAATCAGCCTTCGAGGTCTGCATGGCATCTATATCGAACTCCACCCTGAAGCAATATGACTCCGGCTTAAAGCGATGGTGGGAGTTTTGCGTCAATAAAAACATAGATTTATTCTCTGCTACAGTTCCTGACGTTTTAGATTTTCTGTCAGTGCATTTTAATAAGGGTGCATCTTTTAGTACTCTTAATTCATACAGGTCAGCGGTCGCACAGATTTTAGGTCCCAATATGGCTCAAGATTTTCGCATTAAACGATTCTTTAAGGGTGTTTCTCAGTTAAGACCGGGCAAACCAAAATACGCTACAACTTGGGACCCCGCCGTGGTCCTAGACTTTGTGCGTACTATGGTCAATGAAGAACTTTCCTTAGAACAACTAACATATAAGCTTTCTATTTTACTGGCACTTGCTACTGGTCAGAGAGTGCAGACTTTAGCTCTAATAGAACATAAAAACATACTGGAAAATGAGAAGGGGATTGAAATTAGAATCACGCAGAAGATAAAAACATCAGGCCGGAATAGACTTCAACCATTGCTTTTATTACCCCATTTCTCCACCGATCCAAATGTGTGTGTAGCATCAACGTTACTCTGTTATCTAGAAATGACAAAGAAAATACGTAAGGATGATATCAAATGTAACAATCTATTGTTAACTTTCAAAAAACCTTACCATAACGCTTCTGCACAGACCATCTCAAGATGGATAAAAAAGGTTATGTACATGTCGGGTGTTGATACTTCTCAGTTTAAGAGTCACAGTACTCGCCATGCTTCCACCTCTGCCGCGTTTAGGAAAGGTGTTACATTTGATACCATCCGCTTGGCAGCAGGATGGTCGTCCAAGTCTATGACATTCGCTAAATTCTATAATAGACCCTTAGATTTTAATAATCAAACCAGTTTTGCAACGGCGGTCTTGGATTCTTAAGTCCGCTTCTATTGCATTTTAATTTTGTTCTTTAGTTCATTTTATTTGTACTTTATCCTTTTGTTATAAGCATTAGTAATATGACATTTATAATAAGTTATAATATTATGTATTCAGTTTTCTCTGCATAGCGGTATAATTTTAAATAAATAAAACAAGCCTAATATTACATTATGTTTTATTTTGGAAACTGATTTATTATCCCTACTGTTAAATGCTTTAAACATCTACAATGTGTTCTTATTCGAGACGAGGACCGATATAATTATTAGATCAAACGAACTTACCTAAGTGATGTTCGATCCTAATTATATCGGTCCTCGTCGAAGTAAATAAGTCCCACCCTTATCCCTTGACCCTTTATATTTAACATTCGGGATAATACTTTAAAAGAATAAGGTTATCGTCGCGGGATGCTTGGGATCAGCATATCGTAGGAATGGGCGTTTGCTTTAAAATTTGTGACGTTTGGCATAGGAATGGAGGAACTACAATGTGTTCTTATTTACTTCGACGAGGACCGATATAATTAGGATCGAACATCACTGTAAGTTCGTTTGATTTTAATAATTATTGTGTAATATTGGATTTTAGATCATCTGATATAATATGAAAAGAATAGATGGCGCCCCCACAGCCTTATTTAAATGGTCGATATTTTGTGGGGAAACCCCAAAAATCTTTGTAAATAAATAAAAGACGATTTTTAAAAATAAATTTAAAAACATTGTAGGATAGTTTCATGTACTTATCATCAATTTTGTGATGAAAGAAGGGCAAGATAGGGTAAATGAGTTTAATCTAATCCTAAGATTCTGGTTGTACGTTAAAAAGTGAAAATTTTATAACTGCTTTTTAGGCATATACTTTTCACTAATAACAAACATTCATGAGACAATAACAGTGGTTAAAAATGTTTAGTAACCTTTGGTACCTAGGTACACATTGTAACAGTATCCGTTAAATATAGTGTCTACAGTATGTCGAGCTTAAAAAGTTGATAATTTAAGTTTAAGAAACCAAAAATCTAATTTCTTTTAAACAAATACAAAAAAGCAAAAATTAACTTTAACATAAAATTTTGAAATTTTCTTTTATTCAATTAGTGGAACCTGTATATATTAAAATTTGCTTGGTCTGCCCAGTAATTAATAATTTTGATCCAAGAATGTACTAAACTATTAAATGAAATAAAAGTACCCAAATGAAAACCCTTTATTTCTTTTTAATAATCCACAGAAATACACAAACTTTTGTGAAAATCATCAAAAAGATAGTTAGGATTCCCTTTTCTTTTCTCACTGCTATTTCCAAAGAAATTTTCATTATTATATCATTCATAATTGATATATTATTATTTATTCGGTTACCTAACGTTGTCTCATCAAAGAATAATAGTTTATCAATCTTCTCATAAGACCACCTAATTTAAATATAAGAAATACTTACCTAAAGTAAAGAATGCCGGGTATGTTACCCTTGTATTTGCAAGACAAAACCGTACAACCTCTAATCATTTTGTTACGATATTATAAGTAACAAACAATAAACACAAAATTATAGTCACAATTTAATAAACATTAAACAAGGTTTTTATCAATCCAAAAAACTTCTGCAACCACAAAATATAGGTACTCAGACAAAGCAAAACAATCGAAACTAATACGGCGCAAAGGGCACAAACCACAACGAAAATGACGAATGATGAGACGACGACGGTTGACGGTACAGCGCGGATTTAGTTTCATACGCACCGAGCGCGCCCTTTCACCAAAAACGGTACTACGGCTCTCATAAAAGTATAATGTGTTGCCTAACTACACACTGATTTATTAGTGTGTAGGTAGGGAACACATTAAATTATTTCGTGGAATTTTGTTATTGCGCAGAATCGGCGGAGCCAACTCTGACAGTTAATTTCATACTGGGCTGGACATTTTTAATTGAATGGGCCATAGTATTGGGCTTCCATACACCTTTAAACTTCCTTGGTGGGTTGGGATTACTTGCCTTAAATTTTTTTAGAAAATGGGACCACTTCGGTCCTGCTCCCGGAGAGCTCAGTAGCAGGTGTTAGATCTGTAGATCGTGGTGACCACCTAATTAAGAGCTTTGACAAATTTTAACACGCTTTATTTGTTTAGTTTCCTTGTTTTATTTATTATAAGTTTTTAATCTTGGCTTCGCATGTTTCTAAATTATGTTTCATTAGTGCAAATATTTCGTTAAAGGGTAAGCATCTTTCCGGATATAGAGAATTTATTATGATATCTTCTTAGATTAAAATATACAGGGATTCCATTTAAAAACATGAGATAAGGTCGGAAAACTTTTTTCGTGACCCTGTGTACTTACTCTAAAATTTTCAAATTTTGATTTAACCATTTTTAGTTTTCTTTAATGGCACTTACAATTACAGAGATACCCTATAAAAGTATTGAAAATGGGAGATCCTGTACACACTACATGTTAAATAACATTTGGCATATAAAAATAAATCTTTTTAATGTCTGTAGGACATGTAATTTTGGCCCCAAATTTGCCTAAAATCTGCCATCCTAGGCTTTAACCCACTCCATACACTATTAATACTTTACTTCAGAATTAGAGTTAATTAATTTTTTTTAGACCTAAAAAAATCTATATTTCAGTTACAATTTAAAAATACTTATTAAAGGAAAAAGAAAAGACATAACAGAAAAAGACGTTTACAAAGTACTTCCACAATTTGAAGCAGATAAATTAGGAGACAAACTTGAATTACAGTGGGAAAAAGACAAAAATCAAAACAAAAATGCTTCCATTGTGTGGTGTTTAACAAAATGCTTTGGGTGGATTTATTTTTTATATTTCATTTTGCAGTTGGCTTTTGGTACCGGCATGCTGTAAGTATAAAATTAATTTAAGTTTCTTATCTTATAGGATAAAATCTTTTACGAGCGTGCGGAAAAGTCCACTTTTCCGCACGCATTTGAGTGCGCAAAGTTGCACTTTTCCGCACGTCGTGCGGAAAAATAAAACTATTCTAAATTCTTATAGATTATATGTATTTTATTAAAGGTAGGCTATTTCATGCAATATACGAAGCCATTGCAAGTTTTAGTTTATTCTCTTTTTTGTTTATTCTTCTTAATTTTCAATATTTCAACTAAAACACAACAAAACATTTTTTTAATTACCCTGTATAATAATAATAATAAATGATTATGACAAGTCAAGCAACAATATGTAATCTTGGTAATTTTAACACATGTCAGATTTTTTTCTTCGTTTCCATATGAACAAGCAATTGCACAAATGAATTTCAATACAAACAAGCATTTTTAATGAAAAGGCGTCATAGTATCTTTTTTAATTAAATAAAAATCCGACAAAATAATTATTTACAATGAGTAGTTCCGATGAGCTACCAGATTCTATTCTGGATGCAGCAAATACCGTAAGTTTGAATTTATTACCAGCAAAATCTCGTGAAAAATATGAAAATCAATAGTAATTTTAAAAACTGGTGCTCCAGCAAGGGGACAAAAATATTAAAGAAGAAGTGTTCTGGCCTATTTTGCGGATGTGCAAAAAACATATAAACCTAATACTTTATGGAGTAAGTACTCTATGTTAAAATAAGTCCTCAAAGTAAAAGGAACCTTGATTTAAGTTCATATTTCAAGCTAACATCACTACTTAAACACCAAAACGTGGGATACCGCCAAAAAAATCAAAAACTTTCAACAAAGAAGAAGTTTCAAGATTCATGAAAGAAGCACCTGATAATATTTACCTTCTAATAAAAGTTGCTACAATTTTGGATAAGCCGATGCTTGTAGGAGAGATGAACTTACAAAATAATGATTGATGACATACAGGATAATGAAAATTTGATAGTGGTGAAAATTCCTGACAGTAAAAATAACACTTCCAGAATCTTTGTAGTGTCCGATGAAACAAATAACGGACTTTATCTGCAATTGTACCATAAATATGCAAATTTGCGAAAACCACATACCCCACACAGACGTTTTTTTGTCCAGTATAAACAAGGAGCATGCAATACGCAATGTGTGGGAATAAATTCAATAGGTAAAATGCCTTCAGAAATTGCTGCATACCTAAAATTAAAAAATCCAGAAGAGTACACTGGACATAGTTTTCGTCGATCCTCTGCGACTATGATAGCGGATTCTGGAGAAGGAATTACCAATGTCAAGCGACTTGGGGGCTGGAAATCAACGGCTGTAGCTGAGGCTAGAATCCACGAATCAGAAAAAGGATATGTGGAAAAAATATTGACCATGAACAACTCCCTCCTGAGCTAAGTCAACCTTCATCAAGCCGTACAATAAGCGCTTCCATAAGCCACCCGCTAAATGAAATTACAGGTTCTGCAATTAATTTACAATATGCTATACGTTCTTTGTTGTAAATGTTATCAACAAATAATTCCCATTTATAAATATGTTGTAGTAGTTCTTTAGTTTAAACGTAATTACAAAAATAATCATTGCTTTAATATTGATATTATCTGACGCTCGTAGGAAAAATTTTGTTCCTAACGCTTGCCAAAGTGATTTTCCACACTTGACTGCCGGCAGTCGCGTGCGGAAAAGTATCACTTGCGTACTTGATTAGAAAATAACTATTTGGGACTCGATATTTTTAACTTTTTAATACTATTACATTTAGAGCCATTAAACCACTGTCTTAATAAAAATGACCGATACACCTAATAATTTTTGGTCTTATATTTGGATTAACCCAAAATTCTATTGTTTTTTGTTTCATCCAAATAAACTGCTCAACAAAAAGATCGTACAATTTAATTTTTAGACCCATTTTCAAACTGCTGTAACTTTTTTAAAAATTAACTTTTTTGAATATCTAAAAGAAGTTTAAAACTGCGTTATTTCTACTTTAAGCTGTATTGCATTTAGTTTTAGTAAGATAAATACTATCATGATATACAGGGTGATCAATAGAGTGCTGCAAAGAAAACAAAAAATTCGAGTGTGTCCCATTTCAGTGGTAATTTTTTTGGTCGTTATAATATGGGTTTTTAACTAAGGTCATATTAATATCTCTAGACGTTTATGCCAGTTTATGAATTGTGGACCCAGGCTTGCGATACGAGGTGTGCCTTCCTGGATATGGAAGGAGCGTTTGACAACACGTCCTTTACATCTATCTCAAGCGCGTCGAGGCGCAGAGCAATCGACGCAATAGATCAGTATATACTTCAATTCATGAAAAAAATCTTGTAGCTCGGGTTAAGCAAGAATGCCCGCAGGTATTCTATTCCCACTGCTATGGAACCTTGTCATGGACGACCTACTAAATGTCCTACGACTGGAAGGACACCAAATATTAGGATATTCAGACGATCTTGTCATTATGGTCCAAGGAAAATTTAACGACATTATTGGAGATAAAACGCAACAGATCTTAAACGTAGTTACCAGATGGACGAGAAAGGAGAGACTAAACATAAACTCTTCCAAATCAGCCATAATCGCCCTTCACCAAAAGGAAAAAACTAGAGGGCCTAGGATTCCTAAACCTAAGAGGTGAAACAAGCACCAGGGCAAACTAGGAAATGGATCCGAAACAAACACAAGGATTACTGGTCCAGCATCAATAGAATAAGATATGAAAAAGGCTTTATAAAGGCCCATCCAAAAGAACGAAGGAAAAACTATTTACAATCAGACAAAGTACCCTAAAAAGACTCCCACACAAGATAAGCTTATACAATGGGGACACAAGTTGCAGAATGTGCGATGAGGGAGATGAAACAGCCTACCACAACCTGTGCGCCGAAAATGAGCCCACAGGAATATATCAACCAACCAGTCTCATGGTTATACAGACTTCTAGAAGAAATAAGTCTAGACATGTTTTTTTAATTCTTGTACCTATGTAAGTAAAATATTTTTAATTTTAATTTTTAGCTTACTTCAGCCCAAGGTCTTCTCCAAATTTGTAGCATATTTTGAAGTGGGACAAACGGATCTCACAACAAATGATGCCTATCTTTTTGCAACAGCTGTTGTTGGTCTCGATCTTCTTAATAGAATTTTTAACCAGAACTTTTCACAACTGGTAGCAGAATATTCTATGAAGGTGCGGACAGCATTATGTTCGCTGATTTTTAGAAAAGCTTTGAAAATAAGTCCAGTAGCATTTTCAGAAATAACAATAGGTAAGAAAGAGATAAAAGTTGTTTAATAAAAAACTGTTAATTTTATTGTTGCTTCTTAACCAAAAATATTTATTCTGGTCATTAATATTCAGGAAGAAAATTTATTTTACAAAAAACACACTTGTAAGAACAAAAAGCAAATCATTAACATACAAAAGAAAGGTTATGTTAGCGATTAGTTAGTAATGTTTGAAGAAAGTTTGCAAACTTTTCAAGCAGTTGCCAACGTGTTTCCAAAATTTGTAAACTATTGCTGAAACAACAAACAGTAAAATGTTACAACCTTTGCGCTGCTGAAGCAGCAAATTTTAAGTGCGCATGTTCTAAAACATTTCTGTCAACCTGCTGGAACAAACCTACTGTTGACTTCGCCATAGCTTCCAGGTTTTCTCTCCGCCAGGAATTTTTTTAAAGCATTATTAATCCATTTCTTTTCTCTAAATATCAAGGATAAAGAAAGGTTTCCCCTTAAAAGAATTTAATCCACTTTGACCAACTCTACTAGCTCATCTTTCTGACTTTCACTACAATATTGGCTTTCTTTTATAAAAGTTAGCACATTCTTCTTTTTACAGATAACACTTGATTTTAAAATACACAAATTTACCGGTAAACGATTAAAAGTTTATAGGTTATGTTTACTATTTGCTTTTTTAAGAGCATTTTACCGTTCAATTATTCACATTTACACTGTGGTTAAGTTTAATATTAGACAAAATTTCGAACTCAAGATTAAGACTCGCAACGAAAGGATTATTTGAGATTTATTTGCAACATTTTTCATTTGAGACTGGAGAATGAACTTTCTGTTTTAAAAGGTTTTTATTAATAATAAATGGTTTATTTGTTTTTAGGAAAAGTAGTAACATTTGTGTCAAAAGACATATATTCTATTGATGGAGCCCTTATGTTTTTTAAAGATATGATCATTGGATTTTTGCAGTTGGTAGTAGTTACGTATCTTCTATATCAAAGAGTTGGATTTTCAGCTTTTTTCGCTATTGGAGTGCTTTTAGTTATTATTTTAATTGAGTGTAAGTTAAAATAATTTTAAAAATCTATTAAAAAAATATAAGGTTTATAAGACTGCATTAAACAAAGGACTAAGATTTTAAATAAATATATATGTCGGTACTATGTATTGACTAGCTATTTAGTCATTTCCTGTTATGCCTAAATTCGTTTAAAAAAAGCAGCCTAATAATCATTATTAATTCATTGTTTGCCTAGGCATTACAGGGAATAACTGTATGGTTAGTTCTTGTTAGTCAAACAGGGTTTTTACAGGGAATGACGGATTTCAGCGTTTGACGCTAACACATAAACTATGTCAGATAACATGTGCTAACAAATTAGTGATGAAAAAAAGTAATTTTTAACAGAATACAAGATTATATTATAGAAAACAAATTACAGAAATTCAGATTTTATATGTTTTAATTAAACACTTCTTTTAGTAATTGGTGGCGCTCTGGTCAAACACAACCGTTTAAAAACTGTCAAGAAGTCAGATGAAAGGTATAAGATTCTTCAAGAGGCCTTGAGTGCAATAAAAATCATAAAAATGTATTTATGGCAGAATTATTTTAAAACTGTAATAGAAGCTGCAAGATTGTAAGTATGCACAATTTTCCTAATTAAAAAATATACAAATATTTTTTAAAGTATGACAAGTTTGTCTATAATACTTGTAGACAAGAAATTGCCAAACTAAGGATAGTTTATTTTCTGAAAGCTTTTATAATCGCTTTTGGTGGATCCGCTAGCAATTTAGCATTTTATTTTTTGCTAATATCGTATATTGCGAAGGGATATAAAATAGATGCTGAAACAGTGTATTATGTACAACAATGCTTAGCTGCATTAGGGACAGCAATTTCGACATCCATTCCATTTGGAATCACTCAAACAGCGGATACGATTGCCTCAATGCAAAGAATACAAGCATTTTTGGGTAAGAATTAATCTCTTTCGTTATTTAACTTATTTTTAATGTTTTGGTTGATGGCAACTTAAGATTTTTTAATATAGAAAACCATTTGCTTATCTATTGGTTATTTATTTGTAAAATATTTGCTTGTAGTTGCTGATGAACTTGAAAAGAAGGATATTAAGAAAATACAAACTGAAAAATGCAGGATAAGCCTAAATAAAGTTGCCATTAAAATAAAAGACAAGAAATATTAAATTCTATATCTCTAAACTTAGATAAGGCCTACTATTGATTACTGGAAATATAGGAAGTGGTAAGAGCATCTTACTTAAAACAATTCTTAAGGAATATCCTATTTTTGATGGAAAAATGGAAGTAAACGGTACTTTGTCCTATGCCTCAGAGGAACCTTGGCTATTTCCCTCCACTATACGACAAAATATTCTTTTCGGACAACCCTACAATGAAAGCAGATACCAAGAGGTCCTAAAAGTTTGCGCTCTAGTCTATGATATCAAGAAATTTGAAAAACTCGATCAGACAGTTGTTGGAGATAAAGGCATTAATTTAAGCAAAGGGCAGCAGGCAAGAATTAACTTAGCTAGGGCGGTTTATAAAGATAGTGATATTTATTTACTGGATGGCTGTTTAAATTCTCTGGACAATAATGTTGGCAACTACATTTTTAATCAGTGTATTAAAGGATTTTTAAACTGCAAGATTTGTATTCTTGTAACCAACAACAACAGTCACATCCGGTCAGTAAAGAAAACAAGTGTTTTGTTTTTGAATAATGACAGCATTTGTGATACTCTAGAACAAACAGGTAAATTTCCATTTTTTTAAAGTTTCGATTGCATTTCGACCTACCTTAATGACACCAAATCTCATCAAGGAATTTTCCTTAATGAGCTTACCCAGTTATAGTTTACTGGTGAGAGTACATATATATTTTAATATAAAGAATCGGCGGAAAAAACGATGAAACTTCTTTTTAGGGCCAAAGTAAGTTAATCAATAGAAAATGTAGGGTCTCAAAAAAAAGAAAACGTAGACCTACATAATATATACACTGACGTGAAACCAGCGTCAGTGGGAATAATGCTGAACTTTCAGTTTTACTGCTGATGGTCTACCCGTCCTGGCGTAGTGTGGTGACTTGTTGATTCTCGTAGGACTGTTAATTCCTTCTAGTTATAGTACATATTTACCAAAGCAGGGGTTTTACGTCAAAATAAAAAAAATGTTAAGGGGGAGGGGGTAAAAGTAAAATCGTAGAAAAAAACTTTAAATTTTTTTTAGCAATATAGCTTTAGGAAATTTAGTTAAACCTCCTGTAGATTATTAAGTATGCTTTTACCACCATTCTTAAAAAAATTTTGTCAAAAAATATTAATAAGCAAGCCAGTAACGAAGTTTTTTTCAGGGCTTCTTTGAAAATGGACGAACTGCGGTGACCACTGTATCTTAGCTTAAAATTATCGAAAATCAAAGTTCATTAGAATTAAAAACTCCCTCTAACGTTTTCTAATCAAACCAATTGAAAACGGCGAATTTATACAAAAACTTTCGCCATTTTAGGGGTACAAAACCCCCTTGAAGTAAAAAAAAATCCAAAACAGAAGCGCAGGGGGAAGGTATATTACATAGAGAAAATGTGTACCAAGTTTAAAATTAATTGGTAATCTAGTTTTAAAATGGCAATGATCACGGTCTTTTAAAAAGTAGTTTTGAGATAAACACGTTCAAAGTTTTAATATTTTTGACAAGGAAAGAGTTTTTTTTTAAAGAGGTGACTAATTTGTCAGTAACTTCGGGAGTCTTGCTCTGATTGACTCCAAATTTTGGGAGTATATTTTTGGTATGTTTAACTTTAAGAAAGGACAAAAAAATCGCATTTTTGGCCCTTAACTCCCCCCCTTAATGTAATTTTGGACAAAAGGACTACCCACACGACTGTGTGGTTAATAAAAAGCAGTTTAAGAACCAAAATCAGCCAAAGAAAGTAAAAAACAGTCACTAAAACAATGACATAAAATAAATAGTTTATGAAACCTGTTCTATAAAATTTACTTAACAAACTTTTTATTTTGTTGGGGTACAAGTGTAGTGTTTAAGAAAAGCCTTACATCATCCATACTATGAAATTCTATCCTTTTCCCCAATAAAAACTTGGTGGTCGTAGCTTGCTGCCTTTTAAATTTTATTCCTTTTTTCAATCCATCCGTATAGGTTTGACAAAAAACCCATCAGAAATTACCTGTTATGCAACATCGTTCTTTTTCTGCCGACTTCATATGTTTTAAGGGCACAGTTTTTGCCCCGACCCTGTAATTTTAACCCTTGGTTTATCTGTACTTCTACTAACAGATGTTAACATTTTTGTAACTTAGTATATTTTAAGGAGAGCCAACAAAAACTTATATAAAAGCTAATTTTCAAAGTTATTGATTCTAATAACTAGGTACATTAAAATTTTCTTTGTTGCTAATGTTATTTAAAACTTTCTGTTTGTTTCAGCAGAACAGCGGTAAGGTACTTGCTTCATTTTTACTCTCAAATAACTCAGTAAAATTTTGTGGACTGGAGTTGCATTTATTTGTAAAATAAATGCGATTGTTTTTATAATAATTCTTTTTACTTTATTGGGAATATATACCATGTCAAAAAATATAGGTGTGAAATATTACGTCAAGCAGGTAGATTTGGTTATATTTGACATGCTTCGCTTACCCGGTCGCATATTTGAATTTGATTTTTAAAGCAGATATTGCCCCTTATAATGGAAAAATTTCTCTCGACAAAAGCTACTGCATTCAGTCGCTTTAAATTTCAGCACGTGGTTTCCTAACACCAAAGAGAATGTCGATTCTTTCATGGGCACATCCTTGGGACATTGTCTTTCGTCATTCGACATACTTCGTTCTAATAGCATCTGATAACTGGATGATTAAGAATTTTAAACTAATAAAGTTTATTGTATCATTATTACAATCAATCGATATTCGCAGAAAGTTGACAATATTTAACTAATCTTCTTAAAACATTTTAGACGCTTTTTACCGGCTAAACGAAGCAGTTACACTCAGAACTGGGTTGGGTTAAATAGACCTATTTTCACGTCAGGGCTCTGTCGTAACATTTTGTAGATATATTTTACGGATACCCTGTATGTTGTCCTTGATTATCATTAAGTTATTCTTATAGATATAAAATCTGGAAAGGAGCTCGGAGATCACAATAAAGAATCTAAAGATACTATGGACATACCTATGTATGAACAACCAAAGCTGAATGCCTTCACAGCTGACCTTGAAGAAAATGATGGAAAAATTGAAAACCTTTATCATGAGGAAAATAGGGAAGGGAAAGTTTTGTGGAGTACCTATTTAAGATATTACAGATTTGTGGGAGGAATATTTGTCTGTTTATATCTATTAATTGTGTTTTCAGCTGCACAGTTTTGTACGTCGTATGCGTCTAAGCTTATCAGCAATTGGTAAGTTCAAGAAATTTTTTGTATAAGACAAGGGAAAAAAGATCTTTTGTTAATCTTTTGTTACGGAATTCGCGCTGTTTATCATGTATAATTTTGTTTTTTTAAATACTTTAATATTTAAAAATAAATACATTTATTGCTATATATTTTTACAAAAATGTTCTATTCTTGTAGGGTTAACTTGGAATCCAAGATAACAGATATGATAAATAAAAACGAAACCAATTCAACAGATTATAGGAACGCTTTAAACAGTCGAAATCAATATCTAACAATATATACAGTCCTTATTACAACTGGACTGATACTGTTTACTCTAAAAGGTTGTTCGGCGTTCTATTTTTGTTTAAATGCTGCAAAAAAGTTACATAATGCTGTAGTTGTTGCTATGTTGAATTGTTACATGAATTTTTTTGACGATCATTTTATTGGAAATATTATAAACAGGTTGTCCAAAGATTTTTACACCATTGACGAATATATGCCATTTTTGGTTTTTGATTGCTCAAGGGTAAGTCACAAAAAGCTTCTTTAATACACATTTTTTTAAACAAATCTGAGAAATATATATTTTACCAAAAAAATCTTTTTGTAGTGTTATAAGATCCCTATTTTTGTATTCAAATTTATAAGTTTATTTTGTATTTTTTAGAAAGTTTTTCCGGTTTGTGTTTTTGACTTTATACTTATTTTAAACGTTTTATGGTTAATTTATATTTTAATGTCTTTATGTTTACGTTATGATTTAAAATCTTTTTATTATTTTGAAAAAACCTTTTCTGTCAATCAACAACTCTCAATTAGAAAACAACTTCCGAGGACGGTAAAAATCTAGTTAAAAACCGAAATGTTTTATTTATTATTTTGGCATAAATCATATAATTAATGACGTACTAACCAAAGTCAACTAAACCCAGCTAAACGCATTGGTTCATACCGATTTATTTTGGTTATAATTGATCTAACGAGTAAATTTGATTTAGACCTTCTTTATCAAGTTATTTTTTGTGTCAAATTAAGTTACTTAGATTTGGGCAAGATAAATAAATATAATTTTTTTTTTCAGTCATTTTTTAGTTCCATTGGAGTCATTGTTTTATTATCGACAGTGAACTGGGGATTTATTATACTAATCATATTACTGTTTATAACACTATTTTTCCTTTTACGCTTTTATTTGCCAACTGGAAGAAGTCTAAGAAGACTGGAAGCAGCAAGTATGATTTTTTAAAATGTATTAAAAAAAAGCTGGTTTAGTAATACCAAAAAATATTTTACAAATATATTTTTATAAACATTTATTTACAAGATCTCACAAGGTAACAATAAAGACTAGTTCAGATAATGTATTTTAAAACCAATAATTTTATTGTTATAAATTTAATCAAAAATATATATCCTAATTAATTTGTTCTGTATATTTTAGCAAGAAGTCCAATAATTGGTTATCTAAATTCCACTCTTGAAGGTATATCGATAGTAAGGGCAGCCGAACAACAAGATATTCTAAAACTTGAATATGATAGACACCAAGATCTTTATACGTCAGCATATTATATGAATCAGACAACGACAAGATTTTTTGCATTTTTGGTTGACATATTGGGAAATCTTTTTATTTTGGGAATAACATTTAAATTTATATTGATCCCTGACGGTAAGTATTAGCTAATGCAATTCCTCCTCTTGCAGCATTCAATAGAGCAACATGTACTGTACATATTCCTTTAAAGTACATCTAGAAAGACCCCACACTTTCTACTTTCTTCTTACCTTCATTGCTATAGTGTCGTGACTGTAGAACCTGTTACCTGCAGAGGTTTTCCTTCCGCTCTGAGCTTCCACTCTTAAAATAATAAACTACCCCTTATTTATCGAAGTGTGTAAGCTTTCACAGCCGACCCAAACTAAATTATATGGGATTTCCAGGCTTATTTGCCGTGATCTGTTGGTATTTCTACCAATCGTTTTGTCTACTACTGCGGCTGGTATTATCGAAGGTGGGTCCGAGGACGAAGTATTCTTCCTGATGGATCACGGTTGACTGTGAGTCAACCGTTAGCCGTCAGGAACAGCAACGGACTTTATCAAAGGTGGGTCCGAGGTCAAAGTACTCTTTCTCACGGCTCACGGTTGACTGTGAGTAACCGTGAGCCGTTAGAAACTGCAACAGACATTATCAAAGGTGGGTCAACCTTGAGCCGTCAGGAACTGCAGCAGACCTTATTAAAGGTAACTCCGATGTCGAACTACTTATCCTGACTGCTCACGGTTGACTGTGAGTGAGTGTAAGTCAGGAAAAGTACTTCGACCTGGAACCCACCTTTGATAATGTCTGCTGCAGTAGTAGACTACCTCTTGCTTCCCTTAAGACACCTACGGTACGTTACTACTTGTTGTTTTCAGGATTCAGGGCTTTTCATTTTAGAAAAAGAAGTCCGCTTTCTAGTCAAATTACAACTAATATAAAATCCTTTAATATTTACCTTTTTTTAAATCTGGCCTATAAAGTTTTGCATAAATCCTATAGTATCACCCGTGCCACATTTTTAGGGATTTAACTCATATTCCTTCAGTTCATGCAACGATGTCTAAGTATTCAAACTTTTTAGTTCACTGTTTTCTACTAATATTTTTAATTGCTTACATTTCATTTTCTATTTTTATTCCAGATACCCAGGCAGGAGATGTTGGTCTTGCAATTTCCCAAGCCATGTCCTTATCCAACGTTCTTCAGTGGGTCTTTAAACAAATAGCTGAGGTAGAAACCGTCATGACATCCATAGAAAGAGTTGCAGAATACGCTGATGCTACAGTTGAAAATAATACTGGAAGAGAACTGGAAAACTGGCCCACCAGTGGAAAAATTAACTTTAATCACGTTACATTAAAATACAGGTCTGATAGTAATGCAGTTCTACAGGATATAGTTTTCGATGTTGAAGATAAAACTAAAGTCGCTATTGTCGGTAGAACTGGAGCAGGAAAATCATCCATAATATCTACGCTATTTAGACTATATGATTTTGAAGGAGAAATAACCATTGATAATGAAAATATTAGCACACTTTTTCTTGATAATTTAAGATCTAAAATCAGTATTATTCCTCAAGATCCAATAGTTTTTTCAGGCGCAATTAGGGATAATATTGATCCATTACACAAATATTCAGACGCTATGATCTGGAATGCCTTGGAAATGGTTCACCTAGATCCGTTGGTTTCAAATTTAAACCAGTCTATTAAAGATTCGTCCATAAATTTTAGTTTAGGTCAAAAACAGCTGCTTTGTTTAGCCAGGGCTTTAGTACAAAAAAATAAAATAATTGTATTGGATGAAGCAACGGCGAATTTGGATCAGAAAACTGATCAGTTGTTACAAGAAACCATACAAAGTTGTTTTAAGGATTGTACGGTATTAATTATTGCTCACAAACTAAGATCAATAGTGACCTGTGATAAAGTGTTGGTATTGGATGACGGAAAAATTGTCGAGTACGGGGCACCCAATGATCTTTTAAACTTTAAAAATGGTATTTTGTATAACCTATTTAAGGAGGACATTTCTTTAGGTTAATGAGTAATCTGAAAAACTGTGTTCTGTTGTGTTAGTAGTGGTACTTAAAAACGTATTAAATATTTATTTAATTTATTTGGATAAGAATTACAGTGTATTCCCGAATGTAATAACCAAGACTTACAAAAATGCCTTTACGATATATTTCAGCATTTTGAAACCAAGTTTACTATATAAAAATTTTAGAATAATAGGATGTAAAGAAATAAAAAAATATATAAAAATGCTTAAGATAGTGCTAAATCTAACTTTACTATTTTGACTTACGCCAATAAACGACATGGCACATTTTAGTTATCACTAAATGACAAAATAAAATATTTATTTCGACAAAAAAGTATATTTGAAATGCATATTATATACTTAACATAATTTTTTTGTTTGCCTCTTTTACATTTATTACATCATACATAATTTATCTTGATCCAAAAACACTTCAAATCTTTTTCTTTGCCTTAAAGAACCATTTTCCAAATATCTTTTCTCAGAAAAAATCAGTTTCTGCGTAATTTTAATTTAAAATTCACGTCTGACCCTTTAAATTTATCGTCAGACCAGAAAGCCGTGTGACGTCACAAGGTTTGCCGAGTTATAATATTAGTTTTTTTTTGTTTCTTTAATTTATTTCATTCAAAATAAAAATCCGTTGCTTTTCTTTATTCCGATTAAAGATAAATTGCTTTAATGCTAATTAAATTTGCAACATAATAAATGTTACGGGTTATTACACACCGTAAATTCATCGCGATTACCACAAAAAAATAATATATTTCGCAGATAAAAGCTCTAAAAACTGTTCACTATCTTTTGAAAAAAAATGCCTAGGAAGTAATCATAATTACCGACTTTTTGAACCAAAGCAATAAATGTTTTATTGTTGAAACCATAGTAATTGATTTTTAAACCAATGCAATATATTTTTTCTTAATGTGTTTTGGTCAAACAAAAATAAACAGAATATCCACTAATTAAATATTTAAAGCTTTTGAATATCCGAATTAGCACCGCTTGGTATTTTATTTACTTCGCTTTCATCAGAGATGTAATACTGGAACTTAGCTTCGGTCGCCTCTGTCTATGAGGCGTCTGGTTTGCCACTTGTGACGTAAATACCATTTTTACTGGAAACTTTTATATTTTAATTTAAAATGCATGTAATTCTGCTACAGAATTTCGTATAAAAATATTTGGCAGAAGCGTTATTTAGATATGAAGGGTTATTTTTAGGCAATAAAGAAGTATGTGCAAGAAGTCGATTAAACAGGAAAATGGAAAATGTATCGAGAAACTAATATCTTGTCATGTTGACATTTCTTTAATTAACTTATTTTATTTTTTGAGTGATCCACCTAAAAAAATTACTAAACAAGTTATGACCTTTCTCTCCGAATTTTACCTGTTAAATGGGGTATTTACAAGGAAGTTTGAAGGTATATGGAAGGCCAATGCTGTAGAACAACACTGTCTAGGCGTGCAGGGCAGCGGCAATAGAGGAATCGGCTCCGCGGAGTTTGCGCAATAAATAGCTGGTCAGGTCCGGACTTCCATAATTCTTTGTTACCATATATTAACATAACATCAAATGTCAAATTTAAACTAACTATACTTTTACTGTTTTTTTTATTTTTTTGCACGAAATTGTTGGTGTTTAATAGAATAATTAAAATTATTGTGTAATATTGGATTTTATATTATTTGATTTAATATAGAAATAATAGAGGACGCCACTTCACAGCCTTTTCTTTCAATGGTCGATATTTTTGGGTGTTTTTATTTTTTAACCAAAAATCTTAGTAAAATAAATGACAACACGATTTTTTGAAATAAATTTTAAATATTGTATAATAGTTTCATGTACTCATGTTACATTACCAATTTTGTGATAAAAGAAGGGCAATATAGTGTAAATAACTTTAATATAGATTATTATATTTAAGGATCGATATCTAAAAAATAAAACGTTGTCAAAAAAAAAACTTAGATTTGTAATTAGTGCCTCTGTATGCAAAAACATCGAAATCGGCAAGGTCTAGAAAGGTAAAAACTTGGTTTGTAAAACATGATTTGGAAGGGTTGTTTGTGTTTTAGGGTCAAACAATATTTTATAAATTTATAATTTGTATGAAAGTACAATAAAATAGTGTCATCTCATGCAGGTTATCTATATCTACACCAAATTCAGTAAAAGATCTTAAGATTCTGGTTGTCCATTAAAAAGTGAAAAATTTTATTACTGCCTTTTAGGCATATAATTTTTATTAGAAACAAAGATTCATGAGACAAGATAATAGTGGTTTAAAATGTTTAGTAACCTTTGGTAGGTATCGATTGTAACAGTATCCGTTAAATATTATGTGCCTACAGTACGGCGACCTTAAAAAGTTGATAATGTAAGTATAAGAAACCAAAAATCTGATTTTTTTTATAAACAAATACAAAAGAAGCAAAAAGGAACTTTAACATATAATTGTATTTTCTTTCATTTAATTAGTGAAACCTGTATATATTAAAATTTGCCTGGTCTGCCCAGTAATTTTGATCCTTTAAAAAGGTGTATTAAATTATGAAATAAAATATGAGTACCTAAGAGTAAACCTTTTTTTTTAGTGATCCACAGAAATACACAAACATTGTGGTATTCAGTTATGATTACCTTTCTTTTCTCACTGACATTGCCTATAAAATTTTAATTGTTTATACTTTATAATTGATATATTATTATTTATTCGGTTACCTAACTTTGTGCCTCATAAAAAGCACCTAATTTTAAAACAAAAAATACTTACCTAAAGTAAAAAATGGTACTTAGATATGTTAGCCTTAAATTTGCAAGACAAAATACAACCTCTAGTCATTTTGTTACGATATTATAAGTAACAAACAATAAACACAAAATTATAATCACAATTTAATAAACACCTATTACTAAAATAGAAGGTTTTTATCAATCCAAAAAACTTCTGCAACCACAAATTAAAATAATACAAAGCAAAACAATCGAAATTAATACGGCGCAAACAACAACCAAACATGTAATTCGCATAGAAGGGTTGATGAGACGACGACGGTACACAGTGAACATGGTTTCATACGCGCCGCGTCGTCGCACGGAAAACGATACTATGGCTCTGATAATAGTATGCTTACCCACATACTAATTTATCAGTGTTTAAGTAGGCAACACATAATAAAATTTCGTGGATTTTTGTTACTGCGAAGAATCGCGGGGCCACTCATGACAGTTATTTTTGTAGTGGGCTGGACATTTTTTGATCGAATGGGCCATAGCATTGGGCTTTCATATACCTTCAAACTTGCTTGGGTATTTACAGGACCTTAAATATTGCTATAATTTTATTTATTATCATTTGGTATGTGTCACGTAGAGTGTTGTGTCAAAATACTTAATTGGTCCGAAAACTTTCCAGCTGTTTTACCAATTTATTAAAAAAAAGTGTAGTGATAGCGACAGAACTATTAGCGACACACTTTTTAGCGAAAAAAGCATAAATAGATTTATCATAAAAATTACGGAACTTCTACGAAAAGCAGTTTTGTCAGCAAGATAACGTAAATAATAAAACAGTTATTTTTCTAACAAATGTGCAAAGTGATATTTTACCACACGCGACTGCCATCAAAGCAACACACCTTTTGTTTAATTCGTCAGATGGTTTTGCGCTGAAATCTAGCATGACGTCACACTAGATTACCATGTAATTAGGCTGGGTACGTTTAAGCGCTGATTTTAGAAACTCCTTAAGTGTTACGAATATTTTATAACCTCAAAATTTTAAAATTTGTTGGATCGTCTAATAACTATAACGTTATTAACAAGTTATTTAAAATCGGTTTATTTCAGGACCACAATTGGTTCAATACAACGTAAAACAAAAATTTTTCACCTTAAAATTTCACAACTGACAAATCCATAATACCCATAGTGGTTCAGAGCTGATGGCCTTACTGGCCATGCGATTGAAACAACTGACTCGTTCGTTGAATAAAACAATGACATATGTTTCCTCAGTGCTTTTTCACCCAAATAACATAATAAAGGCGCCAATATCAACAAAGACGTCAGTGTAGATTTTATATGAAAACCCAGTGGGACTCTTTTTAAATGCTGTATATTGTTTAGATAATAAATTGATAATGAAAAAAATAACTTTTAAAATATCTAGATTTTGATAAGCATTTTCTTTACTATAGTTTTGTACTTGTTACTATATAAAGCGATAAAACACTTATGTAGGTATCCCTGTAATTATTGTTATCTATAAGTTTTAAATAATTATTTAAGTATTATTTAAAAAAGAAGTTTTTTATGTTGATGTATTATTAAAATAAGGGAAACATAATAAAATATATATTTTCCTAATTTTTGTTTATTTCGTTTTTCCTCAATATTAACGAAACTTACATTTGGTATTATTACATGTAAGGTCGATTTTTCTTAAGGCAAACCTATCCTTAGAAAAGTTACTTTATAAGGGAGGATTTTTTTAAACTTTTTAGATAGTTCACAGAGGTTTTAAGCCTACATACTAAGGTTACGTTGGTATTTTAAGTAAAGTAAGACTCAGTTTATTATATTAAAAGTTAACTAAATATGCCTAAACGAATTGGTAAATACCCATTTGGTTTAATTGAATTGCTTTAACTGTTAAAGATTATATTTCAATTTACCAATTTACATAAGGGAAGAAAGAGAGAGAGAGAGAGGGAGTGGGGGTGACATAATGGTCATTTACAAACTTTAGTATACAAAAAACTTACTCACACTGGGCAATACTCACACCAAAATCTAACTACTTTAACGGAACGAAATAAGGGGTTATACGTACCCTATACAGTCGGTTTAGAATAAGATGATGTACAGGGTGGGCCAAATTGGGCACTTTTAAAGGGAAACTCCCATTTTTAAAGGAGATAGATGAAAATTAATGTTCGAAGATTGTCTGGAGCTAAATTTTGTCAATAACATAATGGTAAAAACATCATATCCAAACATTTTTTGAGTTAAGGGTGTTTTCAAAAATATTTTTTATAATAATACTTTAATTTTATTACATGGAAAATTTTGATGTTACTGTAAAAACATTTCTGAAATTTTTAGTAGAATTTAATGGTAAATATATTTTTTTTAAATATAGAATCAATAGTTTATATATTAACAGAAATTATCGATGTTTTATATGGGACACCCTGATATTTTTGTATAAAATGTAAATATAACTTTAATTACTACTCAAAAATATACACACTTAATATTTTATAAAATGAAATTATATTTAAATGAATGATGTCGAATTTATAAAATGTAAATATATTTATATATATAAATAACAACAATAAAAAGTAATAAACCAGCGCAAGAGATTTAGCTACAGGAGATGTTCGAATTGTTGACCGGTCTCTCTTATGCACAAACGGCACCGTTTCCGGACATTTCTTGCAGAATTCATCAATTCAAGAGGGGTGAGAGATGCAAACCCTTGCACAACCGCTACTTTTAATTCTCGTCTAGAACGTATAGGTAATTTAAAAATAAGGTCCTTCAGTCTTCGCCAAAGATAAAAATCCATGGGCGTTAAGTCTGGTGACCTTGCTGGCCAACGGATGGGACCTTGGTTAGCTATCCAATTATTGTCAAAGTTATCTGCTAAAAAATTACTTATAATTTCAGCGTTGTGAGGCCGTGCCCCATCTTGATGGAAAAATATGTTTCCGAGTTCCATTAGAGGTAGATCATCAATGAAGGATTCTATTTGTTGCCTTAAAATTTGCAAATATCGTTGAGAAGTGAGGGTACCATCATAAATTAACGGGCCAATAATCCTACCTCTAAAAATACCTGCCCAGACACTAAACCCAAATCTTCCTTGGTTTCTTAGCTCGACTACTGAATGAAGGTTTTGTTGCGCCCAAGTATACGAGTTATAGCGGTTAAAAATACCGACACTGCTTATATACGCTTCGTCAGTCCAAATACAATTCAGTGGGAAATCGCGCACACGGTTACATTTTTCCAGAAACCACCGACAAAAATCTATGCGGCGCGGCGTTCAAAATCTCCAGGTCTAAGATGATGCACTTTTCTGGTCCTGTATGGTTTTTATTTGTATTTCTTTAAAGTTCGTCTAACATTAGTTCTTGCCAGTCCTGTTAACGTTTTCAATTTTCGTGTTAACGTTTTAGGATTATTTTGAACGGCTCCTAAAACTACTATCTCTTCTAACTCCTTATCCCTATTTGTTATATACTGTTTTGACCTTTTTTTCTCAAACTGGCCACTATTAATAAGGTTGTGTCGCAATCTTCCAAAAATATCTTTAAAAGGTTGTCTTTTATTTTCAATTATTTAAAAATATACAGGGTGTCCCATATAAAACATCGATTTTTCTGTTAATAACTATTAAACTATTGGTTGTAAAAAAAAATATATTTACACCATTAAATTCTACGTAAAAAGTTGCTTTGGAAATGTTTTTACAAAAACTCAAAATTTTCCATAGCAAAAAAGTTACAGCGATTTTTAAAAAATGCACTTTTTTAAAAACACACTGTAACTCAGAAATGGTAGCAGATATCGATGTGCGGTTTTTACCATTATGTTATTGACGAAAATTGAGCTCCAGACACCGACATTAGTTTTTATCTATCTTTTAAAAATGGGAGTTTCCCTTCAAAAGTGCCCAATTTGGCCCACCCTGTACATGGGGATATTGGAAACCGTTATAGATACAAGGTCGGTTAAAAGTAAGAAAAGTTGCGTTATTGTATACCTAATAATAATTAGGGGTTGTAATATTTTAAGTCGATACCGTTAACTAGATACAGGGTGAAATATAAAAATGAGCATTTAAAAAAAACCACCATATTGTACTTATTATAAAAGCTAAAACTATCAAATTTTTACAATTTGGGTAAGAGGATACGTTTTCGAAAATGGTGTAAAGAAACTTTTAGGCCTACTATGTTGCGCCCGGCCGGAGTCAACTTTTATTTTTCTTATGGACTTCATATTATGTTTTTACATTATTAAAATACCCAATAAAAATGCTTTTCAACTATGTATAATACACTTATAATCGGCTAAGAGAAATAATTAAAAATAACAAAATTAAGATTTTATCGTAGCAGGCTTTAATATTTCTATTTAATATTAACTTAGATTAAAGCAAAAAAACATTTTAAAAACAAAGACATTAATAAAATGTACAAATTCAGCACTTTTAAACAACAAACGCTAAAAACTAAGAAGGAAAGCTAAAAAAACTCAACACTAAAGTAAATGTTCAAATAAGCCACGGTTTTCTCGAACGCATAACTCGCATCGTCTCAGCACTGCCTCACAAGATCTCCTTATCATTTGCGGAGTAAGCCTATTAACAGCTTCCATAACAGCAGCTCTCTATTGCTTTACGTTTTCATAGGACTTAGAGTAGACTTGATTTTTTAGGTGTACAAAAAATAAAGGGGCGTTAGATCAGGAGATCTCGCAGGCCATCTTACTGGTCGGTGGTTACCTATTTACTGGTAGGGAAATTCATTATTTAAAAAGTTTGTTATGATTTCTCCATTATGTGGCGGTGCGCCGTCTTGCTGGAAAAACATGTTTTGAATGTTGGCTAATGGAAGTTCCATTATTTGTTCTGCAACATTAGTTTGTAGAAGGTTTAAATATCTCCCTGAATTTAGATTTTGGTTTAAAAAAAACAGACCAATCACCTGGGTATTAAAAACACCTAGTCAGACATTAAATCCCCACCTAACTTGGTGCCCAACTTCTTAAACTAGATGTGGATTTACATCTGACCAGAAAATCGTATTTTGTTGCAAAGCGTGTCTTAACCACGCTTTGCAACACTAAATTTTTTAAATTTTTATTTGAAAATTTCGTTCTTTTTACTTTAACAAAACTTCCATGAGCTACAAGTTTTTTCTTTAAACGCCTCAAACATTTCATTACGCCAGTCAGTTTTGAAAAATGTCACTTTTTATAATAAAATTAGAAAAAAATAGCTATACACCTGCAGACACAAAAATTTGCACTTGAGCTCGATTAATGAAGTAATCAATACCGTTTTTTTTTAAAAACAATGACTTACAATTAACAGATATAATTTTATCTCGTTAAGTGGCGGTTGCTACTTAATTATGCTTAGTTTTAGGTAAATATGTCATGGGCATAGTGTTCTTTTAATACAGTTGTATAATAGGAAAATGGACCAAGGTACTTCAAGCAATGATGCAATTAATCCTAGGGAAACCGCCAGCTTTTGGTCAATAATTACTTTTTTGTAAGTACCACCTATTAAAGTCTATTTTCTGCAGATTTCATTCGAGAAAATGTTCGTCGTCTGTGCCATTAACACCTGACAAATTAATATGGATACCTAATTAACCTTTGGTGGTATGTCATTCAGAATATAAAAATAGTATTTTATTTCATACTGTCCGATAGACCTTCAAAAACATTATCAATTTGAGTCCGGTAGGTTAGTCATTACAGTATCAGAGCCGTACGGGACAATTTCATTTTTATAAATCAAATTAGACATTTAAAAATAAGTCAACATCATCAAATTTTGGCGACATACCGCGTTGAACATTGTTCGGACAGTTAACATACCGGTTTATTTTCGCGAGAAGCGGTAACGTAGGGGAAGGCGTAATGACGTTAGTACATACGTCATTATTTTGTACCCAGTATCCACCGCTATCGCCACTAGTCGAGAGGAGCGTTAATAATGGTTATGTCAAGTGTCAAATTTAAATAATGGAAGAATCGCGCCTTTTCTATTGTTTTGGTTTTTGTAATGTTTTTTTTGCTATAGTTTAACAACTATTTGATTGCTGATTTTTCTATTTCTAAATTAATGCCGAAATGGATGAATTAGTCCAATTATATTTAAATCATAGAAGGAAAGATTTACTTGTTACAGTTGACTTAGAAATAGCTAATATCTTATTGAATGGAAAATCTGGTTTATATCTTATCTTTTCGACTTATTTCTTAACTCTCCAAAGACCTTACATTTGAACTTAAACTTAAAAGTGTATTAAAGGAGTAGTATGTAAGTTTACGCATGACATACATGAACCGGTTCGTTTTTGCGAGGATAGGCTAGTTAAGCACGGTTAGAATGGTGGGGGAAATAACTGCTATCAACCAGTAGTTAAAAACGGTAAGTCGCGAAAAAATCCTTCATGACACTTTCTTCTACTTGTTGACTGTTGCCACAGGGAAAAAGGTGATGCGATTTTCGGAATATAATGTGATTTTTTGATTTTTGAAATGAAATAATGAAACAGAACGGACTTACAGTATAAAAATAATAACTATTTATGGTACCAGTGTGTGATTATACATATAAGTCACGCGAGAAAAGTTCTTGAGGCCGTAGGCCGAGAGGGCTAACTTTCTTGAGTGACTTATATGTATAATAACACACGTGTTCTATACAATATTTTATCCAAAACTGTCATATTACTATAATATAAAGTTGAAGTAAGATACATAGAAAAGATCCTTGAAATATTTTTTTTCCTGTAGTATATTTCTAATTTGTCAGATTATGTGACATAATAAATAACAGGTGGATTTTTCTTGCAACAATGCAATTATTTGAAGAATTGCGGTTTTGTAACTATGGTGATTGTTTATTTAAAAGAAATTGATGTTTATAACTGACTAGTGAGATAAAATCCATAACTCACTACTTTATTTCACTAGTGAGTTAGGGGTCACTTTATTCGTCTAAATTTAGATCTAGAACACAGCCCCACCAAAAAAAAATGTTGGGACTTGTGAATAGGACATATGTATTCCCATGTATTTTTCGACGCTGAATCCGATTTTGAGCTTAGAAATGGCCCTCCACGTCTAAAATTGGCCCTAGGGGCCAAAAATGGCCTCTTTAGGGCCTGAAAGATGGACTCCGGGATGAGGCGAGGTCGAAAGTGCATTCTTAAGCCAAAACCGGATTTGTGATCGAAACGTTTATAACCAACTGAAACCTTGGGGGCCGGAAAATCGTTTGTCGGACGCCGCAATCACAACAGTGTTTTTTTTTTATGTATTTTTAAATTCTGGAGTTCGGACTGTCCTCGAAAAGTTTATGGCCAACTAGAATTCTCCATTTAGGACCGGAAAAATGACCCCTTAGGGGCCGGAAAATCGTGTTTCTGACGCCGCAATCGCAACAGTGGTATTTTTATGTACTTTTAAATTCTGGAACTCACACTGTGCTCTAAAAGTTTACTGCCAACTAGAATTCCCCGTTTGGGACCAGGAAAATGACTCCTTAGGGGCCGAAAAATCGTGTTTCGGACGCCGCAATCGCAACAGTGGTATTTTTATTTACTTTTAAATTCTAGAACTTAGACTGTGCTCGAAAATGAGTATAGAGAAATACATTGGAAAAGAAAAGAGGCATTGAAATCAATGGATCGGCTGTTCAGAATCTTTTGGATACCTGGAAAAACTCAGGGGTAATTCTTGGATTAAGGCGTGAACCGAGCATGATATAACCTTCTCGACTTTAAACCTACTTGCAGAGAATAAGATTTTCAATCCTGTCAGGGGTATTATTTTATGGGAATACCACTGTTGCGATTGCGGCGTCCGAAACATGATTTTCCGGCCCCTAAGGAACATTTTGCCGGTCACAAATGAAAAATTCCAGTTGGCAATAAAGTTGTCGAGCACAGTCTAAGTTTCAAAATTTAAAAGTACATAAATATACCACTGTTGCGATTGCGGCGTCAGAAAACCAATTTTCGGACCCTAAGGGGTCCTTTCCTCGGTCCCAAACGGGATATTTCAGTTGGCCATTAACTTTTTGATCACAAATTCGGCTTTGGCTTTAGAATGCACCTTCGACCTCGCCTCTCACGGGGTCCATCTTTCAGATCCTATAGAAGCCATTTTTGGCCCCTAGGGCCAATTTCAGACGTGGAGGGCCATTTCTAAGCTTGAAATCGAATTCAGCGTCAAAAAATATATGGAAATACATATGTCCGACCCACAAGTCCAAACATTTTTTTTTCGTGGGGTTGTGTAATACACTTATCATATGACAGTTTTGGATAAAATACATTACGTCCGGTAGTTTACTTGATACAGTACGAGGTAGACATAAGGGACGAAGTGACGCCAGAAGCCAAGTCAAGAATGTCTAAACGAGTAACTGTAACAAGCACTACCGGCTGAACATGAATTTTTAAAACATACGTTTTTTGTATAAAGAAAAGAAAGATAAACAACGGCTAAAATGTATTTAGAAAAAAATTATTGTTACGGACGAACCTTTTGTTTAGTATAGAGAAATGTAGAAAGTTACTTGAGTTAATAATTTATTTAAGTAAATTACCTTATTTTTTCCCATTTCGACGGCCTTTGTGAAATTTCCTGGGGGCGCTGGAGTAATTCATTTAACACTTTTGTTTCATCCTGTATAAAAAGAATTTTTTAAGCTAATTTCCGACTTTTTAATTCTTTTCTACGTTACTATAAAAGGCGATAGGAAACTCCACAAGGGTCAAAGTTAAATCGATTTTTAAACTGTCAGCTGATAACAGAGACAATTAAACAGTTATCATAGTAACGAAGATTTGTTGTTACCATAAAAACGTTTGTTAAGCTGGTTGCTAATAAAAACGTGTAAAACGAAGATCCTGTGTTTTTCCACGAGGTGTTGCGGAACAGTATAGATGAAAAGGCAACCACCGCATAGAAATATACCTTCACTATTTCGGAATAATTTTAGGAAATATATTGATAATTATGCAAATTATAACGAATTTTAGTTGCAACATCTCACAATAATAGAGCAGTCTATAAATATTTAAATGATATGTTACCGCACAAGTAGATCGATAATGCGGTACTTATTAGGTGGACGGCAAGGTCCTCTGACCCTACAGGTTCGAATATGTTTTTGTGGGGCACTCTAAAAACAGAGTATGTAAGGAGCAAGAATATGCTTCTATAGAAGACCTTTAAATTCTATCATAGCCCAATTTAAAATACTTAGAAGAAGAGATATTTGTTGGGATGTTAACAGTTCCATTTATCCCAGAGAAATGTCATTTTCAATACTTGCGGTAGTATTTTTTGTATACATGATTCTTCAAATTATATGGTTAAAGTTTTCATTTTTTGACTCCTATATTCACTTTTATATCACTTATATTCTTAGTATGTTTATAAATCATATTATTTAGCTGTAGACTAATCCCTCAGAAAACTAATTTTATTCATGACTAGTAAAAGCGCCTATTAATTTTAAAGATGTATCCAACATTTTCTTTTTTTTTGTACACATTTCTATTTAGTAAAAATTAAGGTTTAATATGTAACTCTTCTAATTAAGTATTCTTCCACTAAAAATCTGTACTGACATTTTCTTTTTATAAAAAAAAAAAACAAATTAAGATGATATTAATTTTATGCAAATAAACAAGGTATAGAACTTGTCATAAATTGTTAAAATTAAATTACTATTACATACATATTTAAAAATCCAATATAGCGACCATAAGAGTGACGAAACGTCGCAGGAGATATTTGAAAGCACTCTCAGGAAAAAGTGGCAATGCTAAAGTGCAATTTATTTAAAAATCAGTTTAAAAATGAAGCCAGAAAAAAATAAGGACCATTTTCCACAACTTCGGTTTTTGTTGGATATCTTCTAATATATCTTACAAACACAGAACAATTGAATCTGTTTGTTTGTATTGTCAATTAGAAACGTCATAATTAGTCAAAATGAGTTGATATGGTCATATACACGATGAAGAAATAGATAAAGTAATTTAAAAAACAATATCAGTTTTAGTTTTAATTATGTTGCATGAAATTAAAATTGCTTTGACGACAAGAATCATTTTAATAGTATAATACTCCCATATTTCTGTTGAAATATTCTTCCTAAATATATGATGCATAAAAATTAACCAATTAATTTTTATTCAAGCTTGTTATTTATAATTCCACAGGATTCAGAAGAACGAGTGGAATTTGTATTACACATTGTATTAAACATTTTATATAAGAAATTATATTCATTTTTAAGCACTCGTGAAGTACGAATTAGACTAGGTACAGATGTGTCAATTTTTTCATTTGACGACCAATAATTTTATTGAAGTATAGCAAGTTGGCGCTGCTGCAAATATACTAAGTTTTTTTTTTTGTGAAGAGTACATTTGCCTGCGTATAAATACTAAAGTACTATTTCAAGTACTAGGGTTAACTGACAGAGTTAAAATTAGAAAAAAAGAAAAATGTCACAACTGAAAGCACACAGGGGCGATTGTGACAGTACTTGGGGTCGCTAGTGACAGGTTAAAAAATACACCAAAATAGCCATCAAACACTTTTATTACACAAAATATCCATTCTTCTTACATAAACTAATATTTATAACACGAGGTATTTAATGCTCTAGTTGTAAGGCATTTATAGCTATTTAAACAAATCTTTATAAGTCCACATACATTTTTCTCTTTCTTCCTTCCTGCCTACTCTTTTTCTGGAAGTACTGTTATCAATGGTTGACTTTTTGGTTCTGGAACCTCTTGGATTTCCTTTAAAGAATACTTTGAAAAGTATCAGGGGATAAAACAAGTGGTGTGCAGGTGAAGTCATGCATGATCTTGCTATGATTTAAATTAAAGATTCGCCAAATAAGGTAAAAGTGGTGTTTCATCATTGGAGTGCAGGATCGTTCTTTTCCTCTAACCTCTACACCTCTGTGATCCGCTCCGGCTATCGCGTTTTCGAATGTATCGCAAAAGGCCCGAATAACTTTGTGCATTTCTGCAGCTCTCCATTGTAGTGTTCCTCGTTCCATTTCTATGTAAGTTCTTCATCTTTCCTATTTCACACATGTTTTTGCCAATTCTTTCTTTTGCGTGTTCTTGGCATCTAAAAGCAAAAAAAAATAAAAAAATTGTCACAACCGTACCCAAAAAAACTGTCTCAACCGTACCCAAAAAAACTGTCACAACCGTACCCAAAAGAACTATCACAACCGTACCCAAAGCACTCCTTCGCAAAAAACAATCACTATGGCAATACAAAATAACGTACGTATAAAGTAAGCGAAGCACTTTGGCGGTAATGTGCAGCTAATAATGAAAAAGAACATTCCTTACTGTATTTTGTTACACATATAACAACAATCATTAAAAGTACTCGAATAAAAATACTTACTTTTGGCGTTAAAAAGTAATAATGGCCTATCTTTAACGTCAACGTCGCGCGTTTTGCTGACGTAATACAGACATTCAGACCCGCGTGGGCTGCTATCTTTCGCTTCGCCTACCCGGTATTCCTCATAGTTTACTAATATTGCACGATTGTCACGACCATACTTTTTGTCACAACCGTACCCTGTCACAACCATTTACCCAATCTACCCTATTACCCCGAGTACTAGGAATTTAAAAGTTTCTAAACGGCATGTGTTAATATATTCTATGCACAACTTCCTATCGTTAAGTACCTTTGTATTCTTATGGTGGGGATCAAATACGTCTTTGAGCATATCTTTTTTCATTCATATTTTAATTGATTTGCTGGATCTGTTTTAGTTACAATTTCCAAATACTTAAAAAAGGAAAAAAGAAGGATATTGAAGAAGAGGATGTATACAAAGTTATACCATCATTCGAATCCGAAAAACTTGGAGACAAACTCGAATCACAGTGGAAAAAAGATAAAAAGAAGAACAAAAAAGCTTCAATTTCTCGTTGCTTAGCAAAGTGTTTTGGATGGACCTATGTGTTTTATGGGATTATGCAACTAATATTTGGATCTGCTGTAATGTAAGTAACCAATCTAATATACAACTTTATACTGCACAATTAATAACAAATGTCCCTGAAAAAATGCATTTGTCGGCTTAACTACTATGGGATTTCTATCTCTTTAGACCACTGAAAGGGGCATTAGGCGGATTAAAATTTTAAGACGATGAAGTTGCCCAGTTTGTGTATAAGTTACTTTGCGCCCAACCAAAACAAATGTTTGAATGGGGAGAGTTTCACAAAAACAATTTAATGCTGATTTTGACTGTGCACCTATTTTTTTTTTGAAAATTTAGCTTTGAAGAGTTTAGCCGACAAAATATGAAAATCATCGATCTTAATTTTTGTTTGTGATTTATTTGTTTTAAGGAGGGGGGTAAAGTTTGAAACTATTTTTTTTTTTTTTTAATTTAATAATTTAAATGTATAACATCTCAAAAATATTATATTAAATTTTGAGGTCAATCGAAGCATTATTGACGAATTTATGATAGTTTAATGCAGCTATTCTCAACCGCTGGTCCGGCGGACCACCAGTGGTCCACGGAGAAATTTTACTGGTCCGCGGACAATTTCTTCTATCCGCGAAAAAATATGTACTTATTATAAAATTATAATAATAAGTAAATTTTAATTTATAAAATTACGAATAAGTTTATATTTTTTATAATTTTCTGTGATTTTTGTTAAATCTTTATATACATAAATTTTATATGTATATACAGTGTAACCTCTATAGTCCGGACACACTTAAATCCGGACATCCAGTACTCTGGACACTAATTTTTAAAAGTCATAATCCGGACGCTTATCTTTAATCCAGACAGTTAACCCGCGTGCTCAATATTTTTTAATTGTTTAGGTCTGTCAGAGCGTCTTTGCTTGCTTAAAAAAATTGTAGCATCTGAGACTGACATTTCTACAAGTTTCAAGGACATTAATCTTAAAGACGTAGCTTTTTCGTTACAAGAAGCATGGTACCAAGTGCATCAAGACCTAATCAAAAAGTCATGGGAGCCACTGCTGTAAACCTAGGAGGTGGGTTTGGACGAAGAAGAAGAAGAAGAAAACATTCCTCTGACAACTTTAGCAATGAATATTAAAAAATCGAAGGAACTCCAAAACGAAATCAATAAAGTAAAAGTTGTTGATAAACAATTGTTAGGTACAGATATTCCAACTGAAGATTTGGAAGCATGGATTACAGGAAGTGGATCTGAGACTGACGTTTTATTACCAGATAACGATATTCTTGCTAAAAAAATGACGTGACAAATGTTGTAGAAAGCTATTCTTCTTCTAGCAATGATGATTTGCAAATTCTGGCAAAAGTTAAACACGAGGATGCCCTACAGTCTATTAGGAATTGTATCCAGTGGGCATCAGAAAACAATATACCAGACAATAAAATTGAGTTACTTTTTGAAGTAAAGAATATTGCTGTAAAAAAAAATTAAAGTGAAAAGAACCAAAACCTATTGGTATTACCGATTTTTTTTTAGAGTAGTTCTGAAGTAAGTTACATTTGTTTGTAACGATTTTCATAACATATGTTATTATGTACATAGAATGCATTTCATGTACTTTTAAGTTTTAACGTTTTTCTAGTTTTTAAAATATCTTTTGCATTGCAAAATATATACCAGTTTTTTTGCTATTTTTGCATGAGGCAATATTTTTCTATTAATAAATAAGTATTTTATGAATTATTCTGGATTTTACCCTAGTTTTTAGCTTATATTTAGAAATCACTTATCTGGACACCCACCGTACAATTAATTGTCCGGATTATGGAGGTTATATTGTATAATTACATATCTTTACATTTAAATATTATTGTAAGTAAATAATAATAAAAATTTTACAATTAACTTATGTAGTAGTTCTTTAATAACTAGTATAATTTTGTTTTTAAAAAATATAACTGGTCCGCGAATTTTTTAACAATTTTCTGTCGCGGCCAAAAGGTTGAAATTTTAAAGACTGATCTTTTTAAAAAATTTTTACATATTTACATAAAATTTAATTATCAAGGGGGTCAAAATTTTTTTAATTTTTAATTGTATCATCGGTTTAATAAAAATAGGTCGATTTTATTGTCAAAATCGACAAATAATTAAAAAGATGCAAAAATTTAAAAAATTTATAAAATAAAAAATTCCCTCAGTTGAAAACAATTTTAAAAAATAGTTTAAACAATTTGTTTATTTTGATTTTAAAAACCAAGGTCGAACCGCGGTCACTGCAAAAAAAAACAAAGGGACCAGCAGAACTGTAATAAATCTTTTTCCAATATTTTTTATATTTTTTTTAAAAATATTTAAAAATTTTTTATAAATATTAGTTTCAAAAATTTTGAAAATGGTTTTTTTACACCCAAATTTTTCCTCCCCAATATTGACATGTTTTTGGCATTTAGGAACTTTCTGGCGATAATTTTAAATTTTTAAAAAAAACGCCACTAAACAATTTAAAAAATATTTCCAAAAATATTGTTTAACAATGCATTTTGGGAAACCAGTGCCCCCCTTTTTATGTCATTTTAAAAAAAAGGATGCAAAATTTTTGAAATTAAACCGGTAAAATTAAAAAAAAAATTTTTTTTAAAAAAGACATAAAAAACAAAAAACGATAATATGAAGATTTTGCGTAATAATAAAACGTTTTTTTGAAAAATTTCTGGGATCAAAAAAGGGGGGAAAATTACCTCCTTTAAAAGAGGCAATGATTAACAATATTTAACTGTTATTTAAAAAATCCCCCGCAAATAAAACCCCAAAAAAACGCTTAAAAAACCAGGTTATTAGGGTAGAAAATAACCAGTTAGCAAAACAGAAGTTTGTAAGAAATACAACAAACATTTTTGTAAGTAGATACGCATAATCGTTATATTATTAAATTGCTATTTTTGGGTGGATGGATGGATGAATAGATGGAAGAATGGATAAATGGATGGATGAATGGTTGATTGGGTGACTAAATGGGTGGATGTTTGGATAGATAGAATCGATATAGTTTATTTCCAAAAAGTACAGAAGGCATAAATGATTGTCAAAAAATAAAATTCTTCAAACGGTCGTACTAAACAAAATATATTTTTAGCCTGCTTCAGCCAATATTATTTTCCAAATTCGTAGCTTACTTTCAACCAGGACAAACAACTCTAACTCTAAAAGATGCCTATATGTACGCTTCAGCAGTGGTTGGACTTTTATTTGCCAATACTCTTTATACTCATAACATTCAACTTTTGGTCACTGAATTCTCCGTGAAAGTTCGAACAGCAGTTTGTTCGTTAATTTTCAGGAAAGCTTTAAAACTCAGTCCTGTGGCTTTTGCAGAGATCTCTATAGGTAAGTAAGTAAATAAATTAAAATCCTTGTGTCCCATGTAATAATTAAATCTTTAAATGACAAATGCTTTTCTAACTCACTGTTTTTTAAACCCGGAGATCCGGTTGCGGTGCCGCTGCGGTTTCATGGGAAACGAAGGTTCCTGTTAGTACTTTAGGCCTTAATTCCGGCGCCGCTGCGGAGCCGAACGGTAAAAAGCCGAAAGTGTATAGCGGGCCTTAGGCTGTCAGAAATAATTAAAAATTGGCGGTTTTTAAGAAATTTGAGGTATAAAAAATTAAAAAATCATAACCCGGACACCCAAAAATGTGAAAAAAGTGCTTAAAAATGCATAAATATGCAAAAAATTGCGTTTTTTGGGCATTTTTTAAATGGTTTTCAAAGATGTTTAATTTAAAAAAAATAAATTGCAATTTTTTTAGTATAATACAAGATTTAAATATTAATTTTTAAAATTTTGTGAGGGGCCCAATTACACCTCATCCTTATGGAAACGAGAATGAGGTACTACAGCAAGTATGTTTCTACCCCAGAATCTCGGGCACCCCTGGGGAGCTTTTAACTTACTGTATTATTGTTCTTACGTAACATCAGTTGTACGCTACTAATTACACACTAGGTACACTACGCATTCCGTCACAAAAGATCCACGGCAGATCTTTTGTCACTTGTGATAACCTTCAAGAATATAGCCACTTGATGCATATTTGCCGTTTGGCTGCGTGAACAACCGTGTGCGAGGGAAAGAAAACAGAGGTGTAACATTTTTCTCTCGCTCATCATGCTGACATTGGTGGGAACTTTTTAAAACTGCCGGGGCTACCGACCAATATCAGCACGCTTGTTTGCCCGGCCAAGCCGCAAGGCTGCTTCTAGTATATATATTCTCGAAGGTGATAACTAAAAAAGTATCCTGAGTTTCTTGGCGAAATTCGGATCATCACTCTTGACAAGACCTTTGACGACCTAAAGCTTTAGCTTAGACCTTTTGTTTACGTTTTAATTAAGGTATACTTATTGTGCTAGATGGTCAGACTTCGAGCTTATATCAATCAGTGCTGGGTACCCTAGACTTAGTACTGGTACCAACTGGAATTATTTCTTCTTTAAAATGCTGATCTTCTCTTTTTACAAACTAATCAAATTTATGGTTTTGTTAAAGATAGTATGTTTTATCACAATATTAATTTTCAGAAACCCGCATCTAACCCTTTTTTTATATGGAGGCAGTCCACGAAGGCTAAAATCTTATTTAAAACACCCTGCACTTGTGTACCTAATATATTTTTTACCCTTATTTATTATTGAATTGGGGTACCAAAACTATTGCTCCGTACAATGCATCAAATACTAAGTTTTCCACTTCTTCTCATAAATATTAGTGGCCAGATTCTGTAAAACAAACATTTTATTATACAGACACTGTAGTAGAAACATAGGAAACACTTAGGCGAAAAATTAATTCGCCTTTACTCGAGCTAAGAAACAAAAATCGTAAAAAAAGAGGCGATAAATGTGGAATGTTTTTAAAGATTTAATTTTAAATTTAATTATTATTTGCCCCTTTCAGCCGCAGCCATTGCAAATACGTGGTAAGTTCTCTTTTGGGAAATCGTTTCTTCCCCTAAAAATAAATAATAATGGACGTTTTCAATTTTTGTGAAAAGGTTCAAATTGTAAAATGGTATTTCCAAGGAAAATCAAAATCGACAAATTTATAAATTTTTCCCGAAGCATTTGAAAACAAACCTATACCGTGTCTGAAAACAATTTTTAGAATTCAAAATTTTTTAGACCCAAAAAGGGGTGTCTCCCATAAAAACAGGGAAATTTGTAAATGGGAAAAACGGGAAAATTTAAAAAAAGGGTGGGATTAATTTGTGTTTGCTGAACAAGATCCCACTGTAACCAGTAGACAACTTGCTGTTTTTCCCGGGAAAACCC
The DNA here is from genome assembly GCA_019359885.1 of Listronotus oregonensis. Taxonomy (NCBI): domain Eukaryota; kingdom Metazoa; phylum Arthropoda; class Insecta; order Coleoptera; family Curculionidae; genus Listronotus; species Listronotus oregonensis. The sequence goes on from JAHBCN010001026.1 coordinate 84,006, forward strand.
CAATTCGAGTATGGGGGTTTTTCGAATTAAATATTGGAAAGGAGAAATACAAATGAAAACCCTTTTTTAGATCGATTGTTTTCACCGATGAACGACCTTTTCCCTTATTAAAACGACATAATCCAACTCAAGGGTTTGATTTGGTCTCGTGAGAACCTACACAGGTATTTTGAGGTTCGAACCCCGTATCCTTAAAAAATTGAATGTTGGAGCTGGTATGGTGGGGGAACACCTTATTGACCATTTTTTATTAAAAGGAATTTTAAATGCAGCAATTTATTTGGGTCTGTTACAACAACAAATTGTACCGGCAATTGGAATTTATTAGGGGGTAAGATTTGGTAATATCTGGTTTCAGCAAGATGGTTTGTCCTGGACGTATTTTCAAGAATATTTGAACAATACGTTTCCAACCGTTTGATTAGTGGACGGGGAAACCCTTTTGTGCCGCGAGATCAAAAAAAACCTTGCTCCTAATGATTTCTTTTTTTGGGGTTATTTAAAAAATAAGGTTTATGGCATAAAAGGGTTTAATAATTTAGAAGAATTTGAATAAAAATCGAAGAAGCTTTTTAAACTATCGCCTAATATGCTTACAAACGTTAGACGGGGTTTTTACGATCGTTTGGGATATTGCCTTGCGCAATAAGGAAGTTTGTTTAAATATTTATTATAATTTCAATTTAGAGTATTTTTTATGTTTATAATTATTTATTTTTTCAATGCGTACTATTTTAATTTTAGAAGTGAGTTTTGGGTTTAGAGAACTTACTTTTTATTTTTCTTTGGCAATTAATGAACTGATAAATAAAGCTGTTGGTATTTAATTCCCTATTTATAAATAACGGTATTAAGTATCAACTCAACAGATTAGACCGCATAAATTTATTTTTCGTAATTTTCAAGCGAGCCTTAAATCATACAACACACCCTTTTGAAAGCATATTACAAACTAAGATCTCTTTCGGTTAATCATGCATACGAATATTTATCGATCGAAGCGGACAGTAGTAAATTCATCAGTTCCCTGCCTATGTTTCTACTACACTTGACCTGTCTGTATTTAATCTTGTGGGGGCTACTTTTTGGAAAGGAATAAAATTTTAAATAAAAAAGTGCTATTTTTTATGGATAGGATACAAAAGTTGTAGGAATAAAATTAGTTGTAGGTTTTATTTTTAGGTAAAATTGTAACACTGATGTCCAAAGATGTATTTTCGATTGATAGCGCCTTAGGATATATAAAAGACATGGTCATTGGATTTTTACAGATTAGCGTGGTGACGTATATGTTGTACAGCCGAGTTGGATTTTCTGCCTTTCCTGCAATTGGTGTTATTCTTAGCATTATACCCATTCAGAGTAAGTGAATATTACATAATATGGTGTCAACAGAAGTATTTTATACACATTTTCTTTATTGCTATAAAAGATAATATTTTGAAATTTGTGGCGCATATACAGGGTGTAACAAAAAGGTTGAAAATAAATTAAACAGTGGATTCCTAAGTGAAAAATAAAGTTTTTTTTTTTTTCATATAAGGTTTTGCCCTACAAGTATTGGGTTCTAATGTGTGTGCCTGGCATTATTCGTGCAAAAATACCAGGCGTCTTCCAAATTTGACATTTTTAAGTGCTTCCATAAATAATAAATCAAAAAATTAAGATCTAAGAGTCTTTTTTAATATTTGTAATTTATTTTTTTTTATATCTCCACCGTATCCGTTAATACAATGAAAAAGTGGTATTTACAAAGGCTTAATTAGGAAAGATTGATGAAAAATACAAAGAAAACCCAAAAGGCAAATATTGTGTAAAACAAAAATTTTAATTTGACAAAATGTTTACAAAAAAATTTACCAGTGGCGTACCACATTCTAAAATGGCCCTACAGTAATATCCGAGCGCACGCAACTTAGTAAATTACGAAGTCTTTTTTTTAACCGTTACTAGGGCACTATTAAATTAAGCTCTGGCAAAACTTTTGTTCCATTATCTTCTAGAGTTCAAGCGTTATCATCGAAAAACGATTTTTTTAAATTTTAACACCCTGTAACTTAAGAACGAATATTCGTAAAGCAATTTTTTAACAAAAGAATCCACTGTGTAGTTTATTCACACTCCTTATGATACACCCTGTATGATTACAGTCATTAATTTTTAATTAAATTCTGTATTTGTGTATATACAGTCACAAATTGCTTTTATTTTTTTAATATAGATATTTAAAGTTGCCAAAAGTAAATGGCCAATTTTTTATTTTAAATGGGTTATTAAGCTATAATTTTTTTTTGAAGTATACAATAAATATTACTTTTATTCTAAAAACTAATGAATACTATAAACGTTTTTCGTTGTACTCTAAAAATACACTTATTATATTAATCTTTCACTTTAGGTCTTCTCTCGGTTTGCTCTCGGTCCAGCCAAATATTTTTACAGGAGAAACAACAGGTCCATACAAACTAACGTTATAACTGCGATTTAAGTCTCATACTCATCACGCTTCGATACTGATACATTTTAAAGAATATTTTGGAAACGAGACTCATCGTTTCACTTCGTCATCACCTTATTACTATTTTTTTTATTTCAGTACAGTAAAATTACTTAGTATTAGTGAAATATAATGGGTTTAAGAAATCGACAATTATGTAAAAATTGTAGCCCCCGAGTAAAAGTGATTTTAGCCGGCGTAAAATTTTTATAACTTTGACTTAAAAAGCGCAATCGTAATGATTCGTCCCGTGACCGAATCGTTTAGAAAATTAAAAAAGATCGAATCCGTACGCTCGCAGATTCCCAAATCACCGACTGAAGACGGAAAAAAGAAGAATAAAAATGTGTTTCTGCTAGCGAGTTTTGCGACTGGCTTGGCTTCGCCGCTCCCCTTCAATCATCGTCGATGACTATGTTGTTAATCAATAACCCGTCCAGTGTGCCCTGTGTCACCATATCGACCGGGTCACCATCGCTGGGAGTTTGGTTGGTACCTTATAAAAATGATTGATGAATAACGATTGAAAAGATTAATCATTGAGAAATCGTCATGATTGATTCGATCCGGGGAATGATGAGTTCCCCTCTCGTTTCACTTTTGGGAAGTTTTTTTCCGGGCTTACGCTTTAACTACTGGTTGATAGCAGTTTTTTTCCACCACCCCCAACCGTTTTTAAACCCCCCTTTATCCTCGCAAAAACGAAACGGTTTGGTATAAACCCACTTTAATACACTTTTAAGTTTAAATTTAATGTAAGGTCTTTGAGAGTTAAGAAATAAGTCAAAGATAAATATAAACTTTTTTTTTCTTTTTAAAAAAGATATTAGCTTTTTCCAAGTCAACATAACAAAAAAATTTTTCCTTTTGATTTAAATTTATATAATTCACCTTTTGGGGAATTAACTAAAAAACCCAAAAAAATCCAACCCAAATAGTTGTTAAACCATAGCAAAAAAAATATTTTACAAGAAAAAAAAATAATAGAAAAGCCCAAATCCTCCATTTTTTTAAAATAAAACCCGACATTCCCTTATTAACCCCTCCTGCTAGTGGCGATAGGGGTGATCTGGGTCAAGTAATGACTTAGATATGCGTAGAACACCTTTCCTTCCCACTTCTCGCGAAAAAAAACCTATGTTAACTGCCCTCAATGTTCAACGGGTTGCCCCCAAAAAATTGATGTTGTTTTTTTTTTTAACTGTGTACTCGATACAGCCAGCTCTATTAAGAAGTCCTGTGAGGTAAGAAAACTAGGGAGAGTGGCACAGGAAACAACAGGAAAACAAGAATTCCGCTTTCTTCTTATACATACTTAAACAGTAGGGATTTTTCTTAATTTTAATAACATTATATCTCCCCTGGAAAATTTCGGGATTTTGGGTTTTTGCTAAATATAATTTTAGCACAACGTTGAAAGTAAGATGTTTTTATTTCTTAGCAAAAGGTATTGATAATATAATTTAATATAGGAGTATAAGGAAATTTAAATAGAACCTGAAGGGAACCAAGAGCTGCCTATGTAAAAACGCCAAAACCTACTTAAACTAATAAATTAAAAAAAAAAATTTTTCTTTTTATTTTAGTTTTTGGGGGGGAAAAAAACTACAGACAACGTAAAAACTAAAAAAAAACCGATGAGCATTTTTTGACTGTTGCAAGAAACATTAAGCGCTATAAAAATTATAAAAATGTATGTTTGGCAAAACTATTTTGAAAAACTTATACATGCTGCAAGATTGTAAGTAGATGTTCTAATAATCAGATTCTTAATATGCAAATTTTGCTTTGTTAAAAAAGGTTTTGTAATATGTATTAATATAAAGTAAATATTAATATTTTTAGGAAGGAAACAGATAAAATAAAAATAGTTTACTATCTAAAAGCATTTATCGTAGCCTTTGGAGGATCCACGCTTAATTGGGCTTTTTACATTTTACTTATTTCGTACATTACCAGAGGTTACATCATACAAGCAGAAACAGTATATTTTGTTCAGCAATGTCTAGCTTTATTGCGATTTTCAATCGCTGTATCTATCCCTATGGGCATTGCTCAAACAGCTGATTGCTTGGCTGCTTTGCACAATAAACAACGTTTTTGGTAAACTGTTTTTCAAGTTTAGGGAATGGTCAAAACGCTTCTTCTATATCCCGAATTCAACAGGTGTCCTATTTTCGTGTGTTTTACGGGTTTCCCCGCTTATGAGTGATTACAAAGATGGTTTTTGGGCACCGTGCTACTTTTTTGTCAAACGAAAAATGGCAAACGATTTTTCCAGCCTCCTTTTTTTATAAAGGTGATTTAAAAAAGTTGTATTTTTGGGTACCCCTTATCCAGGTATTTTAACCTATCGAAAAGATAAAACGGGCCCCTTATAGAACTTTTTTCGCAGAATACAGTGGAACAAATTTTTGAATTATTTTTTGAGATATTAAGTTCCTTTAAATGGAACACCCTATATTTTTTCGTCATATTATTGTTTCACTGGGGAGCTTTCTAAAAAAAATAATATGTCGAAACCTATTTTTATAAACAGCTGAAAACATGCAATTATTTACTTTTACCATAGGCGGCTTTGGTTTAAATTAATGACGTCAAATTAATAACGTCAAAATTCTTTCTGCACCAAAAATAATCTAGTAATATAAACATTTATTAAAAAGACAACTTAATGGATAAAAAAAAACAATTTTTGCTAAATTGTTCTTGCCAAAAGACAAACTTAACTACTAATTTTATAAATAGTGTTCGAATTGGTGACCATGATGTCTATCATTTTGGCATAGGTCTGTAGTCTTTAAAGCATTTTCAAATATGAAAGAGCGGCCTTCGCAACCTTAAAGGCATTTTCCTGCCTTTCTTAATTTCTCACTGTTTATATCCTCGAGTATTTTACCTTCAAAATATCCCCCGTACAAAAATGCCTGTAATCTAAAACTGGGAGGTCCGAAAACCTGGTGGCCATCAATAGGTCCGGGGCTTTAAAACAATTAGGAAAGTGCTGTTACCAGTGTTGTAACAATTAGAGTTGTGGCCGAAAACTCCATCTTGTTGAAATAGATGTCATTCTTGAACCAAGGGAATATCTTCATAATAGTTTGTTTTTCTTGAAGGTTTGTATGATCATCAAAATTTTAATTCCCTTTAAATAAATATTCAATTCTTTTTTTTCCCAAAATGAACAAGGAACATTGAATCCCAAAACCTTCCTGGCGTTCCCGAAAATAACGTGTTCATTTTCCTGGCCCCAAAAAACTTTGAGTTATTTCTATTGAGGATACCCGCACTGAAAAATGGGTCGTCCGACCAAAAATCTTCCTTTCGAAATTATTCGCTTTCACACTTTTGAGAGTTACAAAACTCCATTTTCCTCTCAGGATCGCCAGTATGAAGATTGTGCACAAGTTTATACTTGTAAGGTTTAAATTTATGTCGTTTCAATATTTTTTTCGATTTTTTTTTTTGAAAAAATTCGATATTTTCTTCTATTTGCCTGATGTTCCTGGGGTATTTTCAACTGATCCCAAAAACATTTATTTCAGCTACTTCATTATCTTTACTATAATTTTTCGCTAGGTTTATTAAATGACCCATATTAATTAGATTGTTTTGTATTTACGAAATATGCTCCTATCAGGTTGTCTTCAGGATATCTATATAGAAATCGAGAAAAAGTCAAATTTAAAAAAAATATTATTCGTTCTTCTAACGTCCCCATTTGGGATAAAGCTCCGCCGCCCCCATCGACGTCTTCGTTGATAATATCTATTCATATCATATTTTTCAAAATGTTTAAAATTTTGGTTTTGTGCCATATTTTTAGATAAATGATAACGATAATCTAGGAACTAGCGTTGAAAATTCAATAGCAATCATTTGACGTTGTTTAAATTTTGGGACTGTCATTAATTTAACCAAAGCCGCCTATGTTAAAAAGTAAATTGATGTTTTCATGCTGTTTAAAAAAAAAACAAGTTTCGACTATTATATTTTTAGAAAGCACTCAGTGTGGCAATATTATGACAAAAAAAATATTTTTAAAAAAAGTCCCTTGGCTACCCCAAAAAAGTAAGACCGAGAAAATTTTTAAGTATGCACTGTATTCTTAAAAAAGTTCTACAAGTACCCGTTTTATCTTTTCGACCCCCATCGGAACCTAGTCGGGGGGGTAACCGAAAATACAACTTTTTAAAATAAACGTAGCGAAAAACCTAAGGGGCTAGAAATCTGTTTAAGGCATTTTTTTGTTTAAAAAAAAAGTAGCACGGTGTCGCAAAAAACCACATCTTTAACTCACTTAAAAGGAAACCCCGAAAAAACACACGAAAATAGGAAACCCTGTACAGTGTGCCCAAAGATAAGATTGAATAGCATGAGTTTTCCTGAAACGGAAAAGTTAGGTGGGTGCTTTAAATTTGACAAATTTTGGTTGGAAGCCTAATAATATACCCTAAAACTAATTTCGACTTTGGGAATCTGGCGAAAAACTGTTTTTGATTTTCGTTTTCATTTTTTTACTAGTTTATTTCAAAAGTTATAATAATTCTAAAAATACATTCCCATTAGAACTTTTTACACTTTATACATTTTATAATTTTTATAGCCATTGGTGAAGCCACAAATTTTTTACGACGTTTCGTTTTTGTTAAACCATTATCAACTTTGTTATTTTAAATACTGCTCTTAATTTTTTATTAAATTTTTTTTAACCCCATGTTATCCCAATTACGTCTATGACTCATTCATGTGTTTCAATGCATACTGAATAAGGTATTAGGGTTTTTAGAGACTTTCACCTTGGGTCACAAGATGTCGTTAGGTGAAATCTCTACAAAGTTAGTTAGGAAATTAACTACCATTAACAGTCCGACAGATGGGACAAAATTCCATTTTTTGTAACATTATTTCAGCTCGGCAAAATCTGTGACACCGTAAGTTGAGAGGGGGGTAAACCACCCTTGGTCAGTAGATGGCGTTGACGTCTGTTACCCATTCATTTTTTCAAGCCACGGGAAAGAGGTATTAGGATTTTGGAGAATTACCTTCGACTGGCTTGGGTTGATGAGATCTGATATAGGGTCGAAACAGGGGCAGAAGACTCGCGTTTAGCGACACCTGGTTTGGGGGAAACTTCTTGAACAAATGTTGACATGAAACATGCTTAATAGGGAACTTGCCAATATTTTTAATTTTTTTGAAAGTATTTGAAAATATAAAACAAATGCCGCCTTAAAACACGTATTAGCAAAAAAAACATTTTAGATACTCACAACGCAAAAATGATTGAAAATACCTCCAAATTAAATTCTACCTGGCGGACCAAAACGCTTTGCCATTGGTCGTGACGTCACAATCACAATCGTCAATCTACGTTCATTTTAATTCAACGAATGGCATTATAAAAGCGTTGTCGCCTTGATTTTAAAACTGTTCGGTTCGTCAAATTTTCTGTATTTAATCGATTGTGAGTGTTACTGCAGTTTCATACTTAAACATTGTTAAACGGGCTTTTCTCTTTCCATAAGTAGGTGTGGAGGTGGTTGGGTTTTAAACATCGTGTTTGTGTAGTTTATCAAAACTATTGATATTTTTTTCCCCTAAAGACTTTGTGCAAGCAGAGTGACTATTTTCATTGAATAGGGACTGAAGAGGGATATCTAAGGGCCAGTCCGACAACCTGCCTGTTGTGGACATGTTTATGGTTGCAAATTTTCTAAAAATAGTGATAGTTTTTTCGAAGAAGTTCGCGGCGAGAGAAGTAAGTACACACTGTTAAAATATACGAATAATTTTTTTTTTGGTGAATAAACTACATTATTCAGTACTTACTTTTTAAAAAAAAACTCTTTGGTTTCAGTAGTTATACTATGTACATATACCAACAATATTCAACTAAAGTCTCATATACAAAATATAATCGAAAAAGTATCAAACTTGCTTTTCCAAAACCTAGGTTATTATTTACTACATTGAAATGATCCTCACAAACAAAAGTACGGAGTTCGGGGAAATATCCTTGATATCTCTACGGCACGCTTTTAACCATTTTCTCTTCGATTTGGATTTGTGAAGTAATACATATTTTATTCGGTTTTTGGGAAATGTCCTACTCCGACATTGGTACAACAAAAGTATTTAAATTGTTTGATACTACTTTCTCCATAATAAACTTTAACACAACCAAAACAATATAAAAGTTAAAAATACAATGAAAATTATCGATCCACAACAAAATAACAGTACAATAATAGAGAAAGAAAACTGTGCAGCAGCGTGGCGTGTTCGCATACGGATTGACGGCCATAGTAAGTAATGATTTCATCCACGCTGGCGCAAAATAATGTTTGAAATGTTTTGGGGACCGCGCAAAATTTTTAACGCTGGATTATAAGTAATTATTTAATTTTAACCGGAAATATTTGGGGGAATTTTTTCGACATATATAAAGAAATATGAGATTTAAAAAATGATCAATTCCCTATTATGCAGGGAGGGGTAATTTGAAAAGTAGGCTTTTTCTAAATAATGTTTAATAAAAAAAAAACAAATCATGGGTTTTTTTTCCAATACGTTCCGCTTTTTACGTCTGATATATAAGGGGAAAAAAAAAAAACCCTTTTTAAAAGAACTAACCATGACTGACTAAAACTTAGAGCTTTTTTTTCAAATTATCCCTATATAAAGTTATTACCCAAAATTTTTTTATAATTCATAACATGGAGAACTTAAAATTTTTTTTAAAAGGTTTATTTTCCCGGGTTTTTTTCTTATACGTTTTAAAATTTTTGTTTATAATTTTTTCAAATAATTTAGAAAAATTTAAAAAAAACCCTAACTTCATTATGGTTTTTGGGGAGGACGTAAAAAAAAGACTCCAAATTATTACATTAAAATGAATTTTTTAACCGAGCCCCTACAAAAGGGGAGGCCGTACATACAACTTTTAGTCGAAACTGTTTAGTCGAGTTGGGGCTTTGCGATTTTATGGGCCAAACAGTTTAGTCGCCAAAGGGGTGCGATACAGTCAATTCGTCGCTATCGTTTTTGTACTTTTTTTAAAAGCCGTAGGACGACGTTCTTTTTAGCGTGGGACCCCCAAACATGGCAATATATTGAACCGTCGCGATAGTTGCGCGACTCATTAATCAAAAGGCGATCGATGTGGTTTTACGACTATTTATCGAACAACTGTCAGTTGCTAATATGCGCACCTACAAACATTTCCATATACTTTTCCGTGCGACTAAACAGTTGCTCGACTAAAAGTTGCATGTATGCGGCCGGCTTAATAAAGCATGTTTCATGTGTCAAAACTGTCAAGAAGCTCGCCTGCGGGGGTGTCGCTAGACGTAAGTGTCAGAAGATGTCGTTAGGTGAAATCTCTGCAAAGTTACTACACTATTTTAAAATAAACACGTAAAAAAATTAAAACGTAAAATCCAAAATTTCAGTTTTTCCGCCATATTTCTGGAAGATCTCCATGCTGTTTATTTTTACCTTGGACACACTGTATATGGAGTTATGTCACTTTTCTTTTGGGGTGGCGATATACGGTCTTTGTTTTTTTACGATAGTCTCTAGTTATTGAGTTGCTTATAATAACATTCTGTATTCCAATATATAAACTATTTTGACCGTGTGAAAAAAAAAATAAAAATAACCGACTAATTTGATGATTTTATTGATAGTCACAAAAAACCTAATCTGTTTTGGGTTAACTTAATGAGGTGGCATGTTTTTGCTAAAAAGCCCTGAAGCATTTGTTAAATATACAAAATGTGATTTTTTTTGATCTTATGTAAATTTGTAAGTATCGCAGAGAAAAATTATAGGAAGGAAAAAGTTCTATAATAAAATGTCTTACACGATGGCATTACTTAGAAATACTAGGCTGCATTATGCTTGTTGCAAAATAACCATAACCAAAAAAAGGCAAAAGGAGTAGTTCTGTTGTGTGAATATTTTGGGCCCTGTAGATGTTCCTAAGGACCTTTATATTCGGTTAAAAAAACATTATGGTATGATGTTGAACATCACGTCAAATTTCGTTAAATTTGGTTTAATAGTTTCTGCAAAATAATTTTGCCATTCACTTTGGTTTAAAAAAATTGACAATTTTGCAAATTGTATTGAGTCAAGAATATAAAACCGTTTTTTGCTTAAAGACAAACTGAATATCCCCGCGAACTTTTGATACATTTTTTTTTCACATTTTGTCTATTTAACAAATTTTACGGACCTTTCTGAGAAAGAGCAAATCTTCGTTCTTGCCTGTCATCTTGTACATCCAACAACTGTTATTTTTTTACAAATAAGGCGTGGTCTAAAAAAAGTCATAAAAAAAAACAATTTTTACAGCTGTCCATTATCTTTCGTACTCGTCTACGTTTATTTTAAAAATAAGCTGCAAGCCATTGAAGCTTCAAGATCTCAAGTTGGGTTAGGTTTAAAACGGATTATATCTTTTTCCCAAAAACCAATAGTTTCTAAGTTATAAGCTAAAAAACGTTAAAACTACATATTTTTCTAAGTGTTTTGTTTTTTTTTTCAATATTCCGTCACGAAATTTTGTTAGCAAACCTTATATTCAGATTCAGCACCCCAAAAAACATATAAAACAAAAAATCAAAACTACCCCAAAACTTGCACTCGAAGGGCCCGTTTAGGCACATAATAACTGTATTATTAAAAATATATTTTCCACTAGATGAAAAAAATATATATTTATATTTTTTCCTATAATAAAGTAAATTTTTGTCTGTTTTAGATGCAGATGAATTTAAACGTGAAAACACAAAGAAAGCTATTACTGATCCAAAGATCTACCTAAATGAGGTAAATGTGGCAATAAAAAAGAAAGAAATTCTTCAATCGGTTTCTGTAAATCATAAAAAAGGTTTACTTTTAGTCACTGGAAATGTTGGGAGTGGCAAAAGTGCTCTGCTAAAAACCATTTTAGGAGAATATCCTATTACCAGCGGAGAGATTGATGTTGAAGGTACTTTTTCATACGCTACAGAGGAACCTTGGCTATTTCCCTCTACAATAAGACAAAACATTCTTTTTGGACAAAAATATGATAAAAAACGGTACCAAGAGGTTCTTAATGTTTGCGCTTTGACCTATGATATTAACAAGTTTGAGAAATTGGATCAAACTATTGTGGGAGATAAAGGAATAAATTTAAGCAAAGGACAGCAATCCAGAATTACTTTGGCAAGAGCAGTTTATCGAGATAGTGATATTTATTTATTAGATGATTGCTTGTCTTCTCTGGATAACCATGTAAACAAGCATATTTTTAATGAGTGCATTAAAGGATTTTTAAAGAACAAATTGGTTGTTCTAGTGACAAACAATGTTAATAATATAAAGTCTATGAAAGATAATAACATTTTGTTTATCGAAAATGGTAGTACTCTTACTTTAGAGCAGCAAGAAGGTGCCTTAGATAAAAGAATTACTTATTATATCGACGAAGAAACGGAAAATTACTATAAAAGATTGTCAAAACTCCATGATATTTCTGAAAATTTGGAAATACCTGATGATGATCCGCAAGAAACAGACACACTTTTGCAAAGTACTAAAAACCTAAATAGTAAGCAAACAACAAATTTATACCACGAAAAAAAGAAGGAAGGAAAAGTACTTTTGGATAATTATGTAAGATACTACAGGTTCATTGGAGGAGCCTTTGTTACCTTTTATCTCTTTGTGGTGTTTGTAGGCTCACAGTTTTGTATTTCTTATTCGGATAAATTAATTAGTATGTGGTAAGTTATTTTAAATTTTCTTAAATTCTTTGTAATAGAAACATCTAAATGTCTTAAGAACACAGTACAAAATATCATCCTACGTGCAAATTTTCAGTCATAAGCCAATTTTATAGAAGTTTATAAAACACCTTAAAAAGTAGTTTTTTTTTTATTTAAAAATGTGTTTTGGCTAACATTACAGTCGTAAGTCTTAAATTAAATAATTTACAAGTCGGTAAATAAAGGACATGGCGATAATACCACATTTCCCAAAAATGACATCTGCCAATATTAACAATTATGCTACCTGCCAATGTAATATCTGTTTAAATCGCCTTTTTCAAAAATAAATTTATCAGAAACAACATCAATCCAAAATAACACCTGTCAAGAACAGCACCGGCAAAATAGTTGTTTTCCTAATAAGAGCGCAAGGATACTTTTCCACACGCCAAAGCAGTTTGCCAAACGACGCGAAGCGGAGTTCGGATAAGCTTTAAGTGCAGAAAAGTCACTTTGCGCAAGTATTAGGAACAATACTTCTTCTACTTGCGAATACTTTATCTACGAGCGTTTTATTAATGAATATGATTATTAGAAATATACGAATATTTCAGTAAACATTAAAAATCCATAGTAAATAATTAAATTTTTATTTTAACTGATTATACAAAAAAACTATTATTATTTATTATTAACAATATTAATGTTAAAAGTACAATTAGGTGCATGTTGAAGGATGTTAAGACGAAATCTTGTGTTTTAGCTGATTGAATCGCGTCTGTGAAACAGGACATTTTATCTGGCTTCTTGAGAGTTTTTGGCTTGTTGCAGTTTAATTTTTTTTTACTTAACCCCTTTTTGTAGCCTGTCGATTCTTCAATGTATCCCTCGGCTACCGTTGTCGATTTCCAACCGCCTAACCGCTTTATATCTATGAGACCTTTTCTCTTGCTGCTATCTTAGAAGGCATATTTTCGTCGTTGATCTTTTCAGACAGGGCGAAAGTACGTGAGGTATAGTTTTTGCGTCTGGAATCTTCACAACAATTAGGTTCCCTTTGTCCTCGATGTCGGATTTTTTCATTTTTGTGAGTTCTTCTCGTCGCAGGCGCCAGCAAGTCCGAAAATGGTCGCAATTTTTATCAGAAGAAATATTTCATCAGGTGCTTCATAAATAAATGTAGATATTTCTTCTTTTTAAAAAATCCTTGACTTTTTTGGCCGAAAGCCTACATTTTGTTTTTTAATAAATGCTCCTAACTTATAAAAATTGCCGATATCTACATTTTTCTTGATCTTTAAAACACTTTTCAGCATGAAGTATTTTGACCATAAAGTATTTGGTCTAAATTCCTTGTTAATTTGAGGAAATAGGCTAAAAGTACCTCCTCTTTAAAGTTAACGCCTTTTTCTTCATCCCTGTTTCAAAAGAATTATACTTTTTCCCGTACTTTTCTTTTGATTTTTTGGCAGAAGCTCTAAGTTGGCCAAAATTGGGCTTTTTAAAAAATCGTCTGGTTCTTTCCATTTTTGAAATTATTTTAAATTTTTTTCCGAATTTTCGATGCTTCCGTGAATTTAAAAAGTTTTTACTTGATTGCTGCAGCAACAAGATGTCTATGAAATACATGGAAAAATATTAAAATGATAATAAAAAAATTGATATGGGATATGTACAAAGCCCAAATGTATCTAAAATTCAATAAAGCACAATAAAAGAATACGTAGAACCCCTTTTTTAAATATTATTTCATCCAGAAGTTATTAATACATTAAAAAATCAACCATAAATACGGCAAATATGCAGAACGAAAATGCCCGCGAAAAGAGTTTCCGTGCGTAAAGTAAGTACTTTGTGCACGCAAGTAGAAAAAATATATTTTTTAAATGTCATCTGACAAAAATAACGTGATAAAAATAACATCTTTAGATTTTATTGACATTTGACAGAAATGACCCTAGATCACTTGATGTCTTTTGGCTGAACCCTTGTGTGACATCCTAAGTTGCAGATTGATAACTTACAGCACGTCCCTTAGACTTTCGCAGCAGTTTTTTTATCTTGGGACAGTTCACGAAGGCTAATAGTCCAGGAAACATACCATTTTGCCTCTTAATTTTTTCAAAATGCATAAAATGACTTGAAATTTTGACAGTAGGTAACGAATAGTCCAAGGATCAAAATCTATATCATGCCGAAGGACGCCTTTACCTTGGGGGTTGTTGCCAAACCATCTCGGGGGTGGATTTTTTTTTATAATGTTACGGACTTTAGTTAGTGTTTATTCATTAGAAATATAAAAGGTTAGGATTAATTATAATTTATTTAAAATAGGTTACCTTAGTTTTTCCTTTTTCGACGGTCATTGCGGATTATCCTGTGGGCGCTGGAGACGTCCTTTTTACACTTTTCTTACATTCTGTAGTAAAAGAATTCTTCCAGCTAATTCTAGACTTTTCCAGACTTTTCCAATTTTTTCCACTTTACTATAAAAAGCTCGAGAAAAGTCCGCACGGGCCAGTTTAGTTTTGTATTCCGACGAGATAAGAAGTTGACAGACAGTTAAAGGTTAAACAGTTGTCATATTATTACGTTACGTTGAAGTGTTACCATAGAAACGTTTGTAAACCAGGTTTCCAATAAAAAGGTGTAAAACCAGGATCCGTGTTTTTATACGGGGTGTCACGGAATATTTGTTGTCAGAAGCGGAACAAGGACCCACAAGAAAGCCGAAGTAATTAGGTAAAAAATCTGAATGTCTGTTGAGACCAGATAGCAAACAGCAGTTATGGAGGAAATTAGCGCACTAATAAAACAATTGATGAAAAAGCAAGGTACGATGAAAGAAGACCTAAAAAAAGAAATGAAGACCAGCCAAGATTTCATGAAAGAAGACCTAAAAATAGAAATGAAGGCCAGCCAAGATTCCATGAAAGAAGATATAAAAAAAGAAATGAAGGCCAGCCAAAATTTTATAAAAGAAGACCTAAAAGCAGAAATAAAGAGAAGCCAAGAAGAAATGAAGAGAAGTCA
Source organism: Listronotus oregonensis (assembly GCA_019359885.1). Taxonomy (NCBI): domain Eukaryota; kingdom Metazoa; phylum Arthropoda; class Insecta; order Coleoptera; family Curculionidae; genus Listronotus; species Listronotus oregonensis. The sequence continues at coordinate 99,300 of JAHBCN010001026.1, forward strand.
AGAAGAAATAAAGATCAATCAAGAGGAAATGAAGAAAAGTCAAGAAGAAATGAAGAGCCAAATTCGAATTAGTCAAGAAGAAACACGACAGCAAATAGAGAAAATCCAAAAAGACATTAAAAGAAGCTAAGCGGAGATGAAACAAGAGCTGAAAGAAAAGATGGTAAAGATCCGAGAAAACCTAAAAGGAGAATTTTATCAAAGCCAAGATGAGATGAGAAAACAAGTGTTACTTGAGGTAAAACTTTCCAAAGAAGATGTAAAAGAGGAAATAGAATAAATACAGCACACCGTACAGACAGTTGAAAGTCATGTTCAGCAAGTCCAAGGCCAAATACAACGGGAAGTGCAACATTTACAACGACAAATTCAAAAAACTAGCTAGTACAGGCGTCATCTCAGAAAGTGGTACCGCAACAACTATTATGAAACCACCAACTTTTGATGGCAAGATACCATGGGTTACATATCTTCGACAGTTTGAAGCTGCCGCCGATGGAAACAATTGGAGTTTACCAGAAAAGGCACGAGATCTAGTACTTGCTCTTCAAGGTGAAGCCTTGGAGGTGTTAAGAAATATTCCCGAAGCAAAACAATGTGACTATGAATCCATTGTGAAGTTACTGGAAATGAGATACGGTGAAGCCCACTTACAGGAAGTTTATAAAGCGCAGCTTCAAGGACAAAGACAAAGATACAATGATAGCTTTCAGGAGTATGAAGCGGATATCGTACGGCTAATTAATTTGACATATCTAGCCTACCCAGAAGAAATTAAACAAGAATTAGCAGTAGGTAGTTTCATTGAAGGTTTACGTAATCCGGATATGAACAAGGCGTTACGAATGGCCAGACTTAATCAAATCAAAGATAAAAAAAAAAAAAAAAAGAAAGAATACGCTTCACCTGTTTGACTTAAAAATCATATCGGACATTTTATGAGGAACAGAGGCAACTGTTGGAAGAGAAAAATTAACGGGAGGATCCAGAGTAGAATTTACAGCAAATTATTTGGCAAATAGTTCGGCTTTTCCTTTAAAGGAATAAACAATTTTATTTTTAGGAGTGGAAAAGAATTTGTGCAAAACTTTTGACTAATGTTTTTGGCAAAGGACCAGAAGGATTTACTGCCATTCGAGCAAGAGTAGAGTTAGAAGAAAGGTGGAATAAGATATCCCAAGAAGATTTAGTCCATCTTATCAGATCATTGCCCAGATGTCTGTATGTGTTTAAGAAGCGAGGGTCTTTACCAAATTATTAGGCTTAATTTTTGATATTGTTTATGCGATTTGGATAAACACCTAATCATTTATTAGCTATTATTTGCTATACAAGGTTTTCCATATACCTATTTTGATATTGAGATAAATTCTATATAAGATAAGTTAGTACGTTTTTTATATTATTATCTTCTATGGCCTTTGGAATTTAATAAACTTGTTATTAATCGAGCAGGTGCCTGTCACAAAACTAGAATAAAATTGATTTTTGTAAAACCTCATTTTTCAAATAAATTATAATTATGTTTTGACACATAATTTAATGTTTACTTTTAATCCTTATGGATTTCTCCAGTTCAACAATAAGTTTTTTGCATAGAAACTTACATAAGAAGTAACTTAATACAAGAAGTAAGGCGTGCATTCTGTCGTCAATTTGGAAAGAACCATAGGGGTCATGCTTCTAACGGTAAAACTGTTATGTCATGGATTCACCATTGGCGTGAAAATTGTTCTGTGCAAAATTTAAAGAAACCTGAACGGTCGAAGGACAATTCGTATTCCTAAATATTGAACGAGTCAGAATTGTGTTCTACAAGGTCTGCTAATAGGCAATTCCTTATTTGGAAATATCAAAAGGGAGCCTAGGTTAAATTCTTCACAAGAACTTAAAATTTTATCCATACAAATACCTAATGGCGCAACAGCTTAGTTGTCAAGATAAACAAGCCTGATTAGCTTTTAAACAAGAGCTTTTAAATTTACATTGAGAGGGCATCCACAATATTTTAATGAGTGACGAGACAAACTTTTATTTGAACGGCATGGTTAATAAACATAATTTTAGGTATTGGTCAAACAAAAATCGTTAAAAAACCATTACAAATATTCTCCATAATATTCCAAAAATTATTGTTTTGTGTGCGGTAGGATTATTCGGCATTATTAGTCCATATTTTTTAATGATGGAAATAACCGTCCTTTAACAGTGACGTTCGAGCGTTACGTAAATATGCTAGGAACGTTTTTATTTCGGATTTAACAAGAAGTGGATTACTAAATAATGCGTTATTATTCCAAGCAAGTTGAAGCAAAAGAAATACCGCTGGAAACTCTAAGAGAGTTCTGCGATTTTGGAATTTAAATTGACCTTTGAGATTACCGGAATTAACTGCACCAACCTTTTTTTTGTGGGGCAATTTAAAGGCGAATGTTCTTGCAACTCGTCTAGAAAACATCCAAGAACTCAAAGTTTCAATGGCTGAAAAAGTCCGGCATACTGTCAACCAGGAAGCAACTTCTGAAGATGCCAACCGCTCGTGTTGGCGAAACGTCAAGTCAAGCAGACGATCGACGCCGGCCTAACAGCCCAAAAACCATTGAAACATTAGACAATGGTCGCGAAAGCCTTTCACAAATCAGGTTTTGCTTCATCGTGTGGATAATTTCTTGTCAAATCGTGCGTTGCTAACGGCGGTCACTTAAAAGACGTAATTTTTAAAAGTTATGATAAGTCGTGTATCTTACAGTAAATCTGAAAGAGTAGATTTAAATTAAATGAATAAAATGTTTGTTTTATCAAGTTTAACAGTATTATTGAGCTATTACAATTGGTAGTTTATTATGGGGAGACCTGTACAGGGTCTTTTATTATACTTACGTAGCTTCTGGAGCCTTTATTTTTGAAGACAGAAAAAAATGTTTTATATAGGAATTTTAGTTTTTTTTCATATCCTTTGAAATTATCAGTAAAAAAATATAGCAATAAAAAAATGAAAAAATATAGGCAACCTCATTTTTTTTAAATAGAACACCCTACAATAAAAATATTTTTTTTCTGATTTCAAATATATATATATATATATATATATATATATATATATATATATATATATATATATATATATATATATATATATATATATATATATACATTGATGATATTTGGATCAACCATTTTCGAGATATTTAAGCTTAAAATATAAATAAATTGAAAAAATAATCATATTATTGGAATCAAGAAACCTACGAAAACAATAAAATTGTTTTATTAAATTTGACCTATTGATGTTGTAAAAAGGTGAAATTTTTAATTTTAACTATTAAAAGTAGTTTGTATTACTTTTTTGTCGATGGGCTATTAATTCAGAAAAACAAAAAATCGCGTCTTTTTTATGGTAACAATAATAAAGTGACGACGTGCAAAGAGAATATTACTTATTATATCCTTAACAACGGGTACCATCTATAGATACTAATAAATACATATTAAGAAAGTTTATTGAACGAAAAAGCTTTAAAATAAAGGAAAGAACTGCAGCATGAAATGAAAACAAAGTTTTAGATATCCTCGTTTTTTCAGGATAATTATTATACTTCTTCTATTCAACCAGCACTAACTACTTAATTTTAGTAATAATAATAATTTTAGAAAATCCTGAAATATCAATTTTGGATGCGGCATCTAAACTTAATAAAACAGATTATGAAATTTATTTAACCTTAAAATTTTCCAAATTCAGCAAAATGCCCCCGCCTCACTTGAATTTATATTTGACTTGTAAATAAAAACACCTTGCAATATGAGTGCAAGAGTCCTTATGCCGCCCTATTATAAATGCACCTTCTACAAAAGATTTAAATATAGTTTTTACTTAGACTAGATTTTTTTTTTTGAATAATTTTCCAATTTATATATTAAAGTTATTTTTTAAGTTTTTTTTACATTTATTGCTAGTTAAAACAATATATCTTTATATATGGTGAATGACACATTAAATCGTTTTTGGCTTATTTAGTTCGTCAGGGACGGACTAGCTCTGACACAATAATAGCAATTTTTTTTACACCCTGTATGATAAAGGCTCTACACTATTATTTTTGGATAGCTTTAACTTTATACTAAAGAATAGGTATTCTTAATTGACATTGATAAAATCAAGTGTTTACGAGAAATAAAATATTATGGTTGGTAAAGTTTTTTACATTATACAGGTTGTTTTTTAATTGAACGTCAATATTTAAGGAGCCATTTTTTGGTTCCATTTAAAAAAGAAACCTTTATAGGAACGTATGTCCTAAACGTGTTAACTTTTAAGATACAGGGTGGTAAAATTTTTAAAAATAAATAATTTTTTATTAATAACATTTAAATCCGGACTATGTGCGGGCCACGGTAAAACCCTGATACGCTGCTCTTCCATCCATTCATCGACAATCCCTAGATAATTTCGTTGATTTTTTTTTAATATAAAAAGAAAATGTTTGAGTGTGTTTTTTAGTGAAACTTATAAGTAAATACCCGTGTAAATAGGTTTATTCTGTAAAATTCTGTTTTAACACAAAATCATCCAGATTGGATGTGACAAGGTTCAAGAAAGAGGCTTTTAAGGAGAGTTTGTGCATTTTCGAGGTTAGGTCGGTCCGAGTAGGGTGAAAACCTAAAAGGTTTTGACAAAATTTGATCAGCGCCCCAAGAAACCCCCGCATACTAAATTTCAATAAAATCGGCTGTGGATGCTATAAGTAAGAAGTTACCATACCAATAGTAATTAATAATATTTATAACGATTGGAGTTTTTTGACGTCATAGCTACATTTATTATTATTAGGTATATTTTTTTCTTGCAGTATTATTGCCGGTATGGTATAAGGGGTTTTAGAGTATAACAGAACTAAACTTCAAGTTTACTTATTAAAAACCCATTTTTAATTTAATCGTACATACAATCTTGCACGATTATATAGAGTGCATGCAGTGACCTTATGCAACAGTAGGGAATTGCTGTAAGAGGAAATAGGTAACATAACTAGGGATCTTAAGCAGAACGGATACAGCAAGAGACTAGTAAAGGAAACAATCGAAAAATATCAAAATAAGACAAGAAACTCTAACTTGAACGAGACTCTACTTGACCAAATATTTATGACAATTCCATACATTAAAGGAACTTCGAAAAAGATCCGCAGAATCGCGAATAAGTACAATATTAAAACGGCATTTAAATCCCAAACTACTCTAAGAAGTATTCTTACTAAGAGGAGACCAGACAACAATGTTTCAAACAATGACTGTATCTATCAAATTTCCTGTGAATGTGGTGAGGTATCGCGAATAAGTACAATATTAAAACGGCATTTAAATCCCAAACTACTGTAAGAAGTATTCTTACTAAGACGAGACCAGACAACAATGTTTCAAACAATGATCTATCAAATTTCCCAGAATGTGGTGAGGTATACATCGGAGAGAAACAAAGACCTCTGAAGTTAGGAGTTAAAGAACACAAAACATAATGGAACGAGGTGACAAAAGTCAGGGATTGCCGAACACACTTGGTCAAAACAACACCGCATACAATGGTCGGAAGCAAAAACCACTGAAAGAAAAGAAAATTTAAAGAAGCTGTAATTATTGTAAACAACCAAAATGTATTTAGCAAACCTAGTGTAGAAATTCCGAATATCTGATTGCCGTTGCTGAACCGTGAAAAGTCGGTCAAACTTCGGTGAACAATGGATAGTATATAAGTCGTAGCTTTTAGAAATAGTTTTTAGTTATCACTTGAAAACGGTTGGAGATACATTATCAACTAATACGTTGTGAAACAATTAACAAATAAAGACAATCGAAGTCGAAGATTTTATTGTTATTGAAAGTTGATGATGTCAGCTCGAAGACAAAACGTCGGTGTGTAAATATAATAACACTATCATCACATTGCGCAACTTTGCCTCCATTTAATCGACCTCGTATTTCTTCACGTTTCCAAGATTTCAAAAATGAAAATCGAGTTGAGGACACCCTGTTTATTGAACATAAATGCTATTGTGATAAGCGTGTAAAAATAAGTTATAAGGGTCAAGTGGGCAAAAATTTTTCGTTTGATGTTTTAGGTTATTTATCTAGTAATTAGGCCTAACACAAAAAAATGTTTTAGGTGTTCAAGCAGGAGATGTTGGTCTGGCAATATCACAAGCCATGGGATTATCTGGTATACTTCAGTACGCAATTAAACAAATAGCAGAAGTAGAGACCGTAATGACATCAGTAGAAAGAGTTTTAGAATACGCGGCTGCTGACCCTGAAAGAAAATCTGGAAACTTCATTTCGAATTGGCCTGTTAAAGGAAATTTAAAGTTTAGTAATGTATCGTTGACTTACAAGACTGACAATCATTGTGTCCTTAAAAACATCAACTTCGAGGTAGAAGGAGGAAAGAAAATTGGAATAGTTGGTAGGACTGGTGCAGGAAAAACTTCTATTATATCTGCTCTTTTTAGACTCTACGACTTTGATGGCAAAATTACCATTGATAACGAAGACACTAACTTACTCTCTTTAGATTTTCTTAGATCAAAGATAGGTATAATTCCTCAAGATCCAGTGTTATTTTCTGGAACGATTCGGACAAATATTGATCCGTATAATAAACACCCCGATGAGGATATTTGGAAAACTCTGGAAAACGTTCATATGAAACATTTAATTTCTAATTTAAATCAGTCTGTACAAAATTCTGATTCAGTATTTAGCTCTGGACAAAGGCAGTTAATTTGTTTAGCTAGAACTATTATTCAGGAAAACAAAATTATAGTTTTAGATGAGGCAACCGCTAATCTTGATCCAGAAACTGATTTATTGCTTCAAAAGACCATACAAAACAGTTTTAAAAACTGTACCATGATAGTTATTGCTCATAAATTACACTCAGTAATGTCGTGTGACAAAGTTTTAGTTTTAGAAGATGGTAAAATAGTGGAATATGATGAACCTAAAAATTTGTTAAAGAATAAGCATGGAATACTTTATAGAATGATTGGAGAAGAAAATTTTGAGACCTTTGTGAGACTGACACATATTTAAAATAAATAAATTATTTTACCATTTTCTATCTTTGTATTAGTATTTTTATATAAAGTCCTTAAATTAAGATCTTGTATTAAATTAACTAGAATTGACTTGCTCTACTTAGTTATAGGTCAGAGTTATACAGTTTACCAAAGAATGTTTTTGAATTTGTAAATAATTTTTTTTTTATCTTAGGACAGTCCACGAAGGCTGATGCCTAAGTACTAACGTACTGTCCCTATCAACAGATGTTCATTTCTAAGACGTTTTTGAAACGTCCTTAAAGGCCCTTTACGGTCAGTCCCAGAAACGTCCATTATTGGTCTGGCGATTTTTTTAGGACGTACCTAACGTAGTTTTCCACCAAAGCGAACGTCCTTTAGTTTTTAGGTACCTACCTGGGAATTTTGAGATTTTAAACGAACGTTCTGTGGACGTTGGATTTTAAGGATTTTTTTTATCCACTCTGTCCCTAGCGACTTCCCCAATAAGAGTACCTTTTTTGGGAAAAATAATCAGGGAATTTATTTCTTTCCTTAAAATATATAACAGTGTTGTAAAAAAAATGTTATGAACTCCTTGGAAAATAACCCCTAAAAGTTAAGCTAAATTAGGAACAAAATCTGAATTTCTCATGTTCAAAAACTCTACAATTTTCATTAAAATCTCAATATTTTGGAAATTAAGCAAAAAAATAAAATAAAAGTAATAGTTCGGGTTAGTTTGGGGGCCCACATTAAAAACTTTCTTTCTTATTTTTGGATGCAGAATATGCCCCTAAATTTTTTTCTCAACATTTGTAACACCCTGTATACTAGTATGGTATTAATAAAAAAAGTAGGCACATCGGTTTAAAAATTTTAATTGCATAATAAAAACAAAAAATTTTATTACAATTTTTTTTTATTTATTTCTTTGTATTCTCTCATTTGCCCTTTTAAGCCAGCCAGCGAGGGCCTGTTCAGTAGTTTGTTTGAGAACCAAGAATGTTTCTGCATCTAAAAATTATTCCGTAAGTTCAGTTTTATTATAATATTTAGTATACAGCTAACTAAACTAACAAATATTATTTTTAAAGACATAAAACGATACAATGGGTTTTTGGAAAACATAATCACAGCTTCAGGAGCATATTGCCGTAGTGAAAATGAACTAAGAACATGCTACCAGAAATAATTTGTACCCGGGGCTGTGTTTTTTTTTAATTTCTTAAACAACTTTCTAAAAAATAACAAAGCACAATGCTGATCAATTGAGGGTTATTTATTTTAGTTGCCAAATTGATAAATGTTTTAACAGTAAACTTCTATAATGATCTTTGCAAATTTACAAATAAAAATAAGTTTTTTTTTTTAAAGGTGTATTGCTTGTAGTTCGTTTTCGAAATATATGGTTTAAAATAGGTATATTTTTTAAACTTTCAACACCCTGTATTTTGAGAATAAATAATTTTAAACACCTTTTTCCAGGTATAAAATTAGTACCAATAATTAGCTTGGCCACTTTCAAATCGTTAAAGGATTTTTCTGCTTTCTCCCCAGCCATTTTATTTTTTGGCTAGCTCATCACTACAATTCCTGCAAACAGTCCGCTTAACAAAATCGTGTTCTGAACTCCCACCAATCTTGGACAGTTCAATCGTCTGTAAAATGGAAAGTTTGATGAGACTTATGTTTCAAAATACATATTTGATCCTGCTATAAATAAAAATAAGTTTTGAATTATGAAATTAAACTTACAGCATTTGTAAAATTATCCTCGTTCTTTAAAAATGTGTTGAGGGTATCTAAATCATCTATTTGATTAAGTGGCGTTTCAAAATTAGAAAATATGGACTTGGAAACATCTAGTTCTGCATTAATGATCTGCCCACTTTTGGATTTTAATTGTATTACATCTTCTTTAAGATCCATTACTAACGATCTTATCAGATATAAATTTTGAAGGATTTCATGGTTATATTTTCCTAAAATAAAAAAAAACAAAGGTTTGAATTCAATACAAGGAAAGATAATATCTCTCTCCTAACTACTAAAAGTGTTTGGCTTACCGTGTTTTGGGCAGCAAGTACAACTTTAATTCTTTCATTACTGTTTACACTCGAAGTTATTGAATCATAACTAGGATGACTGAGCAAAAGCAGTTCATGATCATTAATTTGTGACTGATCTAAATCATTGTGATTTGCACAAAAATTGCTTCTTGTAGCACCTTCATCGTCTTGCTCCCATACATACTCTAGTTTCCTCAGCTTTTTAGACGCAAGCTTGTAATGTTTGCTTGAGGGTTTTCTATATCTTTTTGCATTCATAATAATAATAATAATATATGGAAATTTCAAAAATAGAAAAGTAACTTACATTACTACTTAAGTTTTCTACACAAAATTCACTTCACCAAACTAAACGGTCTCCCATTAATTTAAAGAATGAAAGCGTCAAAAACCTCGAAAACGACAACAGACAGCAACTGATTTTGAGGTTATAGCTGTGGTTATAGCGCGCACGGCGGCGTGGCGTCCCCGCGAACAAGGTTGTCAAATATTTTATTCCAGTTTCCGCAAGTGAGCAAACCATGTTCGTTACTTTTTCCGTTAATAATAAAGACTTAAAAATTCACTTTTAACAGTTTAATGGTAAACATTTCAACGTGCCTTAAATATGTTTCAAATCTAGGGAATACATATTAAAATAGATGTTCGTAAATCATTTTAATAAAATTTTAAAATCACCAATTAACATTTTTTTTTCATTTGGCAATGTCGCATTCAACTTGCTGCGCCCTCTAATAATGGATTTCGCAGTAAACGCGGAAAATGCGGAAATTTCAAAATATTTTAAATCTCTTGCGCTTAGTAATTATAAATTAATGAATTACTTTCATGTCAAATTTTATTTTTAATATTTTCTTGACAGTTAATTTTTCCAACTTTTTTTTAATAGGTAAACTATATTTATTGACAAACTTAAAAATATATAATTACTCCACATAAATTTTTTATAGGTATAAATTAATAGTAGTAGAGGTTAGCAACCTAAAGTGCACATTTTAAAAACGTTTATATTGTACGTTTCTAAAACGTTTATATTGTACGTTTCTAAAACGTTCATTATGGGTCGCCGACGTTCAGACTCAATCTGGACACAAAACGGACGTTTTAAGGACGTCCGTTGTTGATTGGGAAGGGATGAGCATTTGCAGACTTTTTTCGCGACAGGGAACATGACTGTGTTTTCGAGGCATTAAACTGAACAAGATTTTTGGCACCCCAATCCAAGATAAGTTTGAGGTCTTGTGAAAGAGATATCTGCATTGACCTGCGCTTGTTTTCGAAATTAGGATTACACGGTGGCTTAAGAAATTGAATACTAGAGCGGAGGGTACTATCAGCAAAACTTGAATGGGATTGATTGTGGAAGAGAAGATCGTTTATGTGTAGAAGAAACAGCGTGTGGGTGCCAGCACTGAGCGCTGGGGCACCCAGCATTAATTTCCCAGAAGCTGGAGGAATGACCATCTACACTAACTGATATACGTCGATTAGAAAGGAAAACTGGAAAGCCAAGAGCAAAGCTTAGGTAGGAGACCGTAAGAAGGAAGTTTGTTAAGAAGCCCATCATACAGACCTGGATCGAAAGCTGGATATGTCAAGAGCAACGATCTGGGATTCACGAAGAAACTCAAGGGACTTGTTCCAGTTGTGTGAGTCAGCGAGAGGATCAGCTGTTGATCTACTGTGACGGAACCATATTGTCTATCAAGTAAGATCTTATGTTTTTCCAGATACTTTAAGATTTGGGTATTAATGAATTTTTCCATTACTTTGCAAACAACTGAGAGAAGAGATATAGGTCTATAGTTGGAAGGGAGACTTTGATCCTTTTTTGGGGACAGGTTGCACACGTGCAGTTTTCCAACTCTCCGGGAAAATGCCCGTGTCGTAAGAGATTCGAAAGAGGCGAGTTAAGATGGGTGCAAGCTCGAAAATCCTTTTCAAATTTCCTATTTTATGATTAAAAATGTAAAGTGTGTAATTATCCATAAAGAAATGTATTTTACCATGTCTTTTTATAATTAAAAGCTATCGGCTATAACTTTAAATAAGAACAAATTTAAAAAAGCATTTTTAATTAATTATAATGTCCAGCTTCTTAACTATAAAAAAATACAAAGTGCTGATAAATTTATACTTAAATTTTTAAAAACAAAGTAAGTTTGATATTATTTTCAAAATTCTAAATTATCTCGAAATCTGTTAATTTTTAGCAACTAAAGGACTATTTTGTAGAAAATAAAATTTTCCATTGCAATAACACTTTCTAAATTTAAAAATAGCAAAGTTTTATTTTTGTTTTCTATATTTTATCTACATTTTTTTGAAACAGTTGGTGTTGGCATTGCTTTTCATAAAAAAACATGATATCAAAACCTTAAGAATAAGCTTGGCTAAAATATTTTTATTAAAATTTAACAGATATATAATTTTTTGAATTCTTATTAATTTGTGCCGTTATTTTTTTATACTATATATATTTTTAATTTTATAAACAAAAAAATATTTAATTCTAAAACATGTTGTTTTTTAAGGGTATTTTAATAATAAATGTGGTTAAAAATTAATAAAAAACAAAGGTGATATGTTTAATAAAAAAGGTAAAAAATAATTTAAAAATTACTTAAAAACTATTAGACATTAACAGCAATGTCTATGTTGGGGTCTATTTTTGTAAGTCCTTCTCGGATATTCCGAGGTGTCTTACATTAAAAAAAAACAAATAAATTAAAAAATAATAGTAAATAAATAAATAAATTGATAATTTTACTTCTGTTTTTAAAATAATAGCTTTTTGTATTTTTTTTATACTTAGGCACTTAAAATGGACCGTTAGCCCGTCGAAGATAAAAGGAACCAATTGTACCAATAGTTAATATTAACTGTAATAGTTATATTTGCATATACAGCACACAGACTGAAAGGCGACAGATCTCGAAACCGTAAGAGATGAGTCAAAGCCACCATGGCGTTGCGCATTTCCAGGGCCTAACAACACGCCCATTACAAAGTTGTAAAACCTGAGTACTTCCGAAATATCTGAAAAAAAACGAAATTTGCCGATTTTTTCTGATGTTATTTAATGAGATAGTGGAAAATTAAAGTGCACTTTCTTACGGCCACTTCTTAAACTCGTTTTCAGCTAGACCATCATCAACTTTATTTTTTAAATACGATACCAACTGTTTATTGCATTCTTTTGAAGCAGAAAGAGATTCCAATTACAATGATGTATAACACTTAATATTTTTCTGTTAAATAAACATATTTTCCATAAGAGGCAAATGCGTTAGGACAAGGAACGCTCCATCATTTCTTTGAAGACACAATATTAAGTGTTATACATTTTTGTAATGGGAGTTAATATGTGGGTTAAAAATTAAATAAAATACCAGGTCCTTTAATAAAAAATTAAGGATGATGGTTTAACGAACACGAATGTCAAAGGAAATCTCACCGTTTGCAGAGCTTAAGAAGTGGCTAGCAGAAAAGCGTTCTCGTTTTTCCATATATCTTTAATACCGTTAGAAAATTAATAACGAAATTAGCAAATTTCAATTTTTTTCTTCCGGATAACTACGGAAGTACTGGCCCTACAACTTGTTTGAATAGATTCAAGGTTGTAAGGCAACTGAAACAAAACTTTGATATAATTCTAACCGACTTCGAATCTCTTAGGGTTTCCGAGATCCCCATGCATGCACCTGAACTGTGCACCCTTTATATATAGTAATATTTACTATGTTAGCAAGGTTAGGTGTGTTTAAGTAATGCGCATCAAACACACCTAACCTTAATTTACTACCCCTGCAACATCCAAAATTCTGGATGATAGTTGACTGGTTTAACAGGTTATAGTCGCCATTTTTTTCACACATGCGTAAGACCTTAAAACAGATCTTATCCACCTATGTTAAATTTTCTACGTCACGTGTTTTTGAAGTGACAGTTAACAGGTAAAATTTGATATATCAAGGCTGAAGACACAGACATCAGGTATCAAAGACCCAGGTACCAGGTACAAAAAATGCAACCAACAGGAGCAAGGTTGTTGGTACGGGACGCGGGGCACCACATGGCACCACGTCAGTCATCGTCGCTGTTGCTGATATCGGGTAATGCGGTGACATCTGGCAAACGTGCTTGGCTGGGTGATGAATTAAGAACTTACAACAGACCCGTGCCACATGTTTTAGCGCAAGAACGAACGAGACAACAACGCCTACTACCGGCGCTGGCCGCATAAAACTTTGGTGGACGAATTTGGAACTAAGCTTTTCCGAGGCGTCGGGGGTTCCAGCTTCGGCTACCTATCTTTTCTACTATATTAGTTATATTACTAATCGAATTGGTTTTTATTACCCTTCTTTTATCTTATATCCTTATTGTTAATAGCCTGTAGGGGTTTGTTTGTACCGATATAAAAATAAAAAACAACCTATTTATTTTTATTTTTTAAGCACGGGAATTATGTTTAATAATTTAGATATAACAATGACAAAATCCTCTGGAAATTTTGGCATACAAAGGAAGATCTACATAAAATTGTTATGTGTCTTAGTCTGCACTACACGTACAAAATCATCATGTGCAAGTTTCTCGTTATGATATGGAGTGTAGCAAAAGTATACTTTTGTTGCTAAGACTTTTTTAAATGCCTAAAATTAAAATATATTTATTATTATATAAAGTATTGCAAATGTTTTAATATATAGAGGAGTATATATGAGGATATATATATATATATATATATGTGTATATGATATGTATATATATATATATATATATATATATATTTATATATATATATATATATACATATATATATATATATATATATATATATATATATATATATATATATATATATATATATATATATATATATATATATATATATATATATATATATATATATCTTAAAATTTTCTTAAACCATTTATTATAAATAAGTTTGATTGTTTCTTGGGTATGAGGTTTTTTATGATTTAAAACAATCGAAATTTTATCGACACACTTCGTTCCTGCTATGATGGCCGTGATTTCTTTATTTATTTTTTCCAATCTTAAAAGTATTCTCCACAAAAAATGGTTCTATTAGGACGACAACTTAAATACCATGGAAATATAGGATAATTTACATTTGTAAATACTATAACCGTCTTAATTATTTTTTTTTATAATACTAACGATAACAAATAAATATTACCAAATTACACAGTAACACATACATTATAAAACATAGAACAATTAATTTTATTATTGTTTTTTAAATCAAAAGATACGTCCCTGAAAAAAACATAATATTGTTTACATTATTAATAATTGGTAAATGCAATGTTGGTAGCAGAAAGGATATAAGTATTTTAATTTTTGTTTTTTTAGTAAACAAATTTTTAGGAAATTTTGTAAAAAAGGAAACAATCTATAAATGCCTATATTATATAGTCCAGATAATTTTTCTTTTGTAGGAACAATTTTTGTTGTTTTTTTAGCAAGTTCTTTTGTTTTGTAGTAATGTGACTATTTTTTAGTATTTAATTAAATTATAGTATATTTGGCTTAAGTTGTCCATGTCTTTTTGTTATTTACGCATTTGCTGTTTTTTTGTATGAATCATTTTCTTTACTGTTAGTTTATGGTAGTTTTTATTAAAATCTAATATTTTTATTTTTAGGTTTGCACCTTTAACTTTGCAGAAACAAATATAATAGATTTTGACAAAAACCACCATAAACTAACTCTAAAGGAAATGATTTCTATCAAAAAAAAAAGCAGCAATTGCGTAAATAACAAAAAAAGACATTGACAACAGAAGCTTCATTTATTTAGTAACCCAATAAATTGTTAAGCATTTATTAATTTGGCTTCCTTGGTGCTTTGTTTTTTAAAAAATATCGTTTAAAACATCATTAAGGGGAAGGGGTGTGAAACTCATATACTACGGATACAAAACTCTGACATGCTGGCTCTGTGTAAAAATTTAAAGGGGCATCATAAGGCTGGGCCCTTTACACGCACGCACGGGATCCACGCGAATGCTCAGTAACGGTTATGCGCATGCTCACGCTGTCTGTTTTTATGCGGGGGAATAACCTCGGTGCGATCTGCCGGCTGTCGGTCTCGATGCGATGCTCAAAAGAATTAATTGTTGCAAACGTCCAGTTTGAACGTAATTGTGGGAGTATCTAAAACGCACGTACTTCAACGGGCTAATTAGTTTAATTTGAAAATGGAGTGGAGTAAGACCGGAGTTTTGCTTCTATTGCAAGAATTGAAAAACTTTTATATTATGGGATGAGGAACCAAGAATATTACTCAAAAAACAAAAAACAAGATCCTTGGCAAGCACTTGTGAATAATTTAAATATTGCAATTTAGATAGTGCAGAAGCAAAAAAGATAAAAGTCTCATGGGATCGTTTCGCCGTGAAAAAAGTAAAATTAGGGCCAGCATTGAAACTGGGAAAGGTATGTACATGCATATGTTTTTGGGGGTTTTTGCTATGCTGGCGGTGCAAAGAAGATCACCTGTAAATTTTCAAGTATTAAAAAAATTCTCCTAATTATTTTAGACAAAAATGTTTTTTAGATATTTTGAGGAGCACAAAGAGTTGTACCCAATGTGCGCTTGGGCTCTTTTCAGCAACAGTTTACGAATTATCGGGTTAAATGTGTTTCCATATTAGTAACTTATCATGCACCCTGCAGATGTAACTTAATAATATAAAAACC
Organism: Listronotus oregonensis; assembly: GCA_019359885.1. Lineage (NCBI taxonomy): Eukaryota > Metazoa > Arthropoda > Insecta > Coleoptera > Curculionidae > Listronotus > Listronotus oregonensis. The sequence continues at coordinate 115,158 of JAHBCN010001026.1, forward strand.
CGAAATTCAACAGTGACACGTCAAATCATAAATTACTAGTGTCACTGCCAAAATGGGAAAGTTTTTGCTCGTGTTTTTATTATGTGCGAGTACTGCAGGGTGCATAAAAGTTACGTAATAAAGTATTTTGTCTGTTGTCTACGTTTACGATCTTTTTTCTTTATTATCAAATTATACATTAAAATAAAATGCACCCGCCATCGTCGTTCCATTATAAACGCACTCCTGCGAACAACTGGATCAGCTTGTGCCGAAATATACATAAACCTATTTAAACGCTGCAAACGAAACGAATGCGGGATGGATGCTCACTGCGTACGCTCAGGTCTAAACCCACTAATTTTCTATCATTGATGCTTCATTTTTTGTTTGGTAAAATACAAAATACTAACTGCCATAGACAGTCATGTTAGCTATTAAAATATTTTATTTAAACGTCTTGCACATTGGCGTAGTTAAGGTTAAGGGGAAGCACTTCTCGGATACAGCTGAGCCTCTGGACGAGAATTGCCAAATGAATTAAACTAAAAAACTATTTTTAGAATAAGATTTTTTTTTCTGCTGTTATAAAAAATGGTTTTTACCTTGCAACTGTATACAGGGATGTGCAAAAGTCCGGAATAAAATGAATATCTTTTTAACCAGTAACTTAAGAAAAAAACGCTGAAACACGTCAATTGATTTTAAATTGTACGCATTTTTTGGCAATAAAAGGAAATATTTTTTTTCTACCCCTTAGCTTCAACCCTTCCCAACTATTTTTTTCAAATGCAAAGGTGTATGGGCTCATTGAAAATATGTAAAAAATGGAATCTGACCATACCCTTTCTTTTTTTTTTAAACTTATGTGGTTACGAGGAAATGAGAAAAAACTCTTTTAAAAACAAAAAAGTTAGAAATACCTACCAGTGCTATCTACGGGTGTACTTTATTTAATGCAAAATATCCGGAAAAATCACATTTTCCAGGCTACACAAATTTGAAGAACATGGTACAGTGAAGGATTCTACCCAGAAGTGGCCGGCCACATGTTTTAGACAAAGATAAAAAAATTGGACATTGCCGTATCTCTGCAGGAAGATCCACATTTGTAACGGTTTCATTAGCCCAAAACAATCCTGGTCTAGACGTACGATTGGGAGGATTTTAAAAACAGAAAAATACCACCCATATATTTTCTTGTCCAAGAGCCTGTAAGAAGACATGACAGGCTTAATTTTATGAGGAAATAATGAGGCGATGTGAAGAGAATAATGGGTTCCACTGAACATACTCTTTTTCGGACGAAGCTACTTTCATTTAAATGGATTAGTTAACAGGCACAAATATCGATTCTGGAGCCAGAAAACCCCACACGGGATATGCGAAACTCATACGCAGCATCCTCAGAAAGTAAATGTATGGGCAGGCATCATCAACAACAGAATATTGGGGGCCATATTTTTTGGGGGAAAAACCTTACAGCTGCACGCTACTTAGACTTTTTACGCTTTGAATTAGTGCCTGCTTTAGCTGTTATGTTTCCCAAATCCACTGAAACACTTTGGTTCCAACAGGACGGCGCTCCCCCACATTTTGGTATTAGCGTCAGAGAATATCTCGATCTAAAATTTTTTCAGGACGCTGGATTGGCCGACCTGGTACAATTGAATGCCCGCCACGATCCCCAGACTTAACGCCATTAGATTATTTTTTTTGGGGATATCTGAAAGACAAGGTTTATCAAAATAGGCCTGCTAATATTGAAGATCTAAAAAACAGAATTAGAGTGGAATCACATAACATACCGGCTGAGGCCATTCGGAATTCCGTAGACGGGTTTTACCATCACCTAGGAGCCTGCCAAGTAGAGGATGGAGGGCATTTTCAGCATCTGTTACGTTAATTCACCCGTAGATAGCACTAAGTAGGTATTTCTAACTTTTTTGTTTTTAAAAGTTTTTTTTCCCATTTCCTAGTAACCACATGTTTAAAAAGTTGGGGAGGGTTGCAGCTGAGGGGTTGAAAAAAAAAATCATTTTATTGCAAAAAAATTCGTACAATTTAAAATCAATTGACGTGTTTCAGCGTTTTTTTCTTAAGATACTGGTTAAAAAGATATTAATTTTATTCCGGACTTTTGCGCATCCCTGTATGAAAAGGCAAGCAACAGGACATTAAAATTAAATTGATATATAATATTTATGTTGATATTTTTGTTCTTTATAATCTTATTTTTATTGCATCACCTTTTTGGGGAAGGGCACCAAAAATTCGTTTACTAACAAAAACTGTTTTTCTAGAAAACAAACTAATTTTGTTAATTGTAAATAAAAATTGTACCCTAAAAATGTTAATTTTACATAAACAAAATATTTTTGTGGTATGGTTTTTTAATTAATATTAAATAGGTTATACGAAAGACCACAATTATTTCCAGTGGTTGCGCGAGTAATCAGAAAAGTTACGTTTAAAATATTATTATTTTATCAAGCGTTTTAAAAAAGAATGTGGTTTAATAAATAAATAAACAAATATACTATAATGACTTAAATATCTTAGTTACATAACAGAAAACTTGTTGAAAAAAAAAATGTTTTGCTTTGTGCAGTATATTACTCCATATGACATTTCGTTACCCCTTTCTTAATTAGGTTACAAAGTAATGATCAATATTCGAGAAAATTTTTTAAAAATGCATTTCGTATTCATAAATTTAATATAAGTTATAATAATTATTTCAAATATTTGCATTTTTATATTAAAAATATATTTAAACTTGTTGCAATACTTTAAATTTAATTACGGCTAACAATCGACCAACAAATTCAATATACTTAACATATAAAATTTAATATTTAAGTAAAATGTCTGCCTTTTATAATACTATAATACCAATTCGATAAATATCTAAAAACGTCCATTGGTAATTTTTAAAATCGTATTTTAACAGAAAAAATGTACAAATCCTATTCGGTAACATCCTTAAAATTTATAAATAATTAGCCCTAAGCAATTTACAGGTTCTTAAAATACACTTCTTAGAAAACAATACTGACACAATACAGGCAGATAAAATTTAATTTATCTTACTATAGTTTATAACAAACCAGAAACTAGATCGTTACCTGATAATAAAAGCTAGATATGCTTAACCATGAATCCAACCCCATAAAAGAATTCTTTAAGGATTTTTTTTGTTACTAAGTAAATAAAAAAAAACAACAGTAAATTGTGCATATCAAATAGTCCAAAAAGATAGTTATTTACATTACAAGATGCGAAAGTTTACTTTTTGGTGTGAGGTGGTTTTTAAATGGCCGAGGCGAAGCCGAGGCTATTTAAAATCTCCGAACACTTGACAGGCCTTTCGCATCATGTAATGTATTATATTTTTTCTGCTACTGTTCTATGTATCGCATAATTTAATAGTCATAAACATCATGTTTTAATAGAAATATCAGAGATTTTGAAATTTTACCTGTTAAAAATTAATCTATAGCAACACATTTATTGTTGACATTGTCTGTCATCAGCACTTGTCAGATTTTGAATTATTGTTAATTTAGTATAAATCCATTCCCATTTTAAAATGTTAAATGAATATGAAAATGGCATCCAAAAGGCAGCTGACCTTGCGTGTGCCTCACTTTTGCCAGACACATCTAAAGTGAGGTACCATCAAACATATAAATCGTTTTCTGAATGGCTTGCTACAAAAAATGTGGGGCGGATTGACGAGAATGTGATGTTGGCGTATTTTCAAGAAAAATCCGAGTCTTTATCACCACCAACCCTCTGGTCTGCATATTCCATGCCAGTAACAATTCCTAAACAAAAATCCAGATATTTCGGAGTTTAAGAAACTAGTTGCTTTTATTAAAAGGAAAAAAGATGGTTATGAGGCAAAAAGTCAAAATTTTAAAAGAGAAGAAATCATAAGTTTTTACAGCTTAGCTGTGGTTTTACTTAACGCGCCTGATCAAAGTTACTTAGCAATGAAAGTAATAGCCATTATGGGAGTGGCTGGGGCATGCCGGACAGACGAAATATACAGAATGAAGCTAAGTGATGTAGAAATAAGAAATGACGTGGCTATAGTAAAAATAGTGGAGTCTAAAAATACAGTTAAAAGAAACTTTGTAGTAGTAGGCTCAGTTCCTTATGTCAGATTTCTACAGGAATATATTAAGCTGAGACCAAGGATGCTCTAGATGAGCGTTTATTGTGTGGTTATGAAAGAGGTAAATGTGTTAATCAAGTAATTGGAAAGCACACTATTTCAAATGTACCTAAAGAAATTGCGAAGTTTATGAAGCTTGAAGACATCAGTAGATACACAGGCCATTCTTTTAGAAGAACGTCAACCACGTTCCTTGCAAATGCTTCGGATGTCGATATTTTGGACTTAAAAAGGCATGGAGGTTGGAAGTCTTTTCTGTTGCGGAGGGATAGTTGAATCCTATAGTAATAAGGGGGAAATTTCAAAGAGATTTTACACCAAATTCCTCCCAAATATCTCCTCTAATGAAGTAACAGTGAAAAATATGAATATTAACGTAGTTAAAGGTGATAACGATACCCCAACAAAAAATTTTAAAAAATTTAATTCAAGTATTATTCCTCCAATTTCTTTTGCTAATTGCTCAAATTGCACAATTACTTTTAATGTTAATACCTAGCCTAGTTTTTAAAATATTTTGTTATAAATTAGTTACTTTTATAAATAAACTCTAATATTTCCCACAAGCATATTTTTTTTTTTTTTACTCTACTTTTTGTCCAGGCGCTGAAAATATTACTTTCGTAGCTAGCAACGCTTAGCAACCAGGTAACACGAAGGTTCTCTTTCGTTATCATTCGCGTTGCTAGGACCACAAAGTTTTCTTATTTATACAGTAGTAGAAAAAAACAATTTAACACTTATCACGTAAGTGCTTTTTTCGTGGCAGATTTAAAAAATGTGATATGAAATGAAAAAAGTGAGGTAAGGAGTTAAAATATCAAAAAAAGAAAAACTGTTGACTTTAATTTTTGGCTTATTTAAGAAATATGGATATTTAGTACGGGTAAAACTGTTAAAAAATACGTCAAATCTAGAAATAATATTGGTAGGTCATGAATCAAGATAAAACTTTTTATATTCTCTTTCGAAATAAATCAACTACAAACTGTCGGAAAGGGATATTGAATCCTACGAAAGAGAGTGTTTTTAACCCATTTTTTCACGCTTTTTACCCCCAAGCAAAAAACTATTTAAAAACGTTTCTTTTTCCATATTTAATGGTTAATGTAGGTTTTTTTTGGCCCCTGAATTACATTTAATTTAGACCTACTACATCCCTAAAACAGACATTTCGCTAAAAAAAGGTTTTTTCCCCATTTTTAATGGTACACATAGACTTTTTGAACTACTGAATTTAAATATAATATTAGAAATTACATTTAAGGGTTTAGAAGAGCTGTTTTTAACCTTTTTTTAATCCCTGCACTCGCAAAACATACATTTCGCTAAAAAAAGGTTTTTTCTCCATTTTTAATTACATATATATATTATATGGTGATATATTATATATATATATATATATATAATATATTATTAATAATATTATACATATTATTATATATATTATATATTATTATCGATATTATATATATATATATTATATATATATTATACATATATATATATATATGTTCATATTATTATTCATATTTCAGAAAATATTTACATAATAATATTATCTAAATTATTTTAAATATATATATTAATTATATATATAATATAATATACATAAATTAAAAACAGGATTATTTAATAAATATATATATAATTTTATGTCCTGAATTTTGTTTTCTCAAAAAATTTTAATAAGAGGGGAACACCATTTTTTTCCCCTTTTTAACATTTATTATCGATGCATTTAATCCTGGAGTTAAAAAATTTTGGGGTTTCCCGATAAGGTCGTCCTCCGGCGAATAAAAAACTTTAGAAAAATATTTTCTCGAGAAAATGTTGAAATTATTTTAAAGATTTTTAAAGCTATCGATAAGGGTTAACTAGAAAAAAATTGCCGGGGGACGATTTAAAAATACCATATTAACTATTGCGATAGTTTTAAATTTAGGGAGGGAAATTTTTTTTTAAGGTTTTTCTTAAATAAGTTTTTAAATTGAAACCCTCCTTCTTAAAAGCCCTTAAATTTGGGTTTAAATTTTTTATTAAATTATAATTCAAATATTTTTCAAAAAAAATTTGGCCCAAAAAAATTATATTTAATTCAGTGCAAAAATATTTGAAAAAGGAGAAAAAACTTTTTTTTAGCGAAATGTATTTTTAGGGTGCAAGGGGTTAAAAATGGGTGAATTGAGTCCTTTTTTAGACCTGAAATGTAATTTTTAATATGATATTAAAAATCAGTGGCTCAAAAAACTTATATGAACCATAAAAATGGAAAAAGAAACGTTTTTCCAATTATTTTATGCTTGGGGGATAAAAAGGGTAAAAAAGTGAAGTAAAAAACACCCCCTTCGTGGGATCTACTATTTTCTTCGACCATTTGTAGTTAATTAGTTTCTAAAGAGAGTTGCAAAAGGTTTCATTTCAATTCATGACCTTCCAAAATCATTTAACGGTGAATTACAGATGTACCCGGACTATTTAGCAAATTGTGATTTTTGTAAGATACTGTATAAATTATGATTTCGTCACTAGAAATCGATTTTTTAGATAAATTATTATTTCTTATAATTTATGTAAAAATAGAAATCACCATAGGTGCAAAGCCTTACTTGTTTTCCTTTAATGTATCTAAAAGCAATTTCTAAATAGCAACAGTTTTAATTTATTGGCTTAGTTACAAAAAAGGTATAAATTTAAATTGAAATTAAAAAATAAAGTAACCCTTTATTCACGTTTTTGATTACTCTTGGTATGATTCCTAGGTTTTTAGTTTAATATTGATACATGTTAACAAGGTATTGAGCACTGTGCTTGGAATTAAAAAACCATTTTACATTGTTAATTTACCATTGTATTTAAAGTGCCAATATCAAGTGTTTCCTTTAAACTACAGAGCATTAAAACAAAAAACTTATAATTTTTTAAATTTCTATGTTTTGTTGACATTTGGCTAAAAAATCTAATCAGTAACATCTAAAAAACCATTAAAGAAGAAAGATTCCAACAAGTTTGATGAGAATAAGTACCTTTCAAAAAAAAAATCAAAGCCAAAATTGCAGATGGAGATATCAGAATGCAATCCAAATTTCCCGCTTCAGATGATACTATCGCACCTAGAAATGAAGAGACCTTTGAAAAACTAAAAAAAAACATCCAGTATCCGAACAAGAAAAGATGTCGATTTTTCCCTTTTAAAAAATATTGATTTTAATTTTAATTTATCTGAAAATGAAATTAAAAGTGCTATTTCTTCATTTCGTCCTGGGTCTTCTGGTGGAAAGTTTCATTAAGACCAAGACATCTTAAGGACTTGGTAAGTGACGAGCATGGTAACCATTTTTTTAAATTACTATCGTCAATTAAGTCTTTTATAACTCATTTATTTCAAGGTTCAGTTCAAAAGATATTTGTAAATTTTTTTATGGAGCAAACCTATGTGCTTTTAATAAAAAAGATGGAGGTATTCAACCAATAGCAGTAGGAATATGTTTTCGACGTTTAGCTTCTAAGGTAATATGCCCCGTATTTATGAAAAGCTGGGAAAACCCTTTTTTTGGCCATATCAACTTGGTTTTGGAAAAAAAATGCGGATAGAAGCAGCAATACATGCAATAGGGTCGTTTTCTTCTTTATCCTCACGAATCAGATAAAGTTTTTTTAAAAAATAGATTATCAAAACGTTTTTAATATGGTTAATAAAAAAACAATTTTATCACGAGTAAGCGAATATCTTCCAAAATTTTTTACCATTTATAGCCCAATGTTATGATAATCTGAGTTTACTTTCTTACGGTGATCAACATATTTTTCTCAAAGAGGTGTCCAACAAGGAGATCCTTTTGGGACCAGCTCTTTTTAGTTTAGCAATTCATCCACTTATTTTATCATTAAATACAGAAATAAATCTTTGGTATCTAGATGACGGTACACTTGCTGGGAAAACCCCAAAAACGGTTTTAGATAATTTTCTAAAATAATCAAAGGAAGTAAAGATTTGGGTTTAAATTTAAATTTTGATAAGTGTGAATTAACTATTTTATCTAAAGATCATTCCAATATACTATCAAATTTTTTAAGTGTTGTTCCTAATCTGTCAATTCCCATTTCAAATTTTAATTTATTAGGAAGTGCTTTTTCGTCAAATGAAATTGAATACTCAATTAAAAAAAGACAGAATTTTTAAAATCTCTTTTGCACCAAATTAAAATTTATAGACTCACATATTTCCTATTATTTACTAAAATATTCCTTTTCCATACCTCGAATGTCTTATTTGTTAAGATGTTCACCTTGTTGAAATATCCAGAATTACTTTGTAATTTTGATAATGTATTACAAAGTTTAGTTCAAGACCAAAAAAATTGTGATATTAAATTAAATTCTTGGTTACAAAGCACTCTTCCAGTAAAATTTGGAGGTCTTGGAATAAGAGATACATCCACCCTGTCTATTTCGGGGCCTTTTTTGGTTCAATCAATGACGTGTCAGGTTTACTTTCCAAATTTTAATTTTCCCATTTTTGCGACAGTAGATAATGATTTCAGCAATTGTTTTGTAAGATGGTTATCTGTTTGAATCTTCAAAATCAACCACAAGAATTAACCAAAAAACAGAAAGATTTTGACTTTTTTAAATTTTCCAAGCCGTCACAAATATATTACAAACATGTGCAAGAAAGGAAAGATAAGGCACGTCTACTTGCTCTTCAGGCCCTGAAAGTAATGCTTGGGGTTAACGACTTCCATCTTCGTCCTTGGGAAATTTGTTAGACGACAAAACATTCCATATTTCCATCGCTCTCAGACTTTGGGCTGCCTGTGTGTGGGGAGCACACCTGCGTTTGCGGCGAAAATGCTGATATTTAGGGCCTACTAGGGTTGTTGCAAAAAAAGGCAGGGCGTTCTTCAGACACAGTCAGATAAATGACATTATCAAAAGAGCCCCGATTTAGCTGAAAATCCTTCAAAAGAGTTTGGGGAAGAACCCCTTAAATTTTCTTTCCCTTTTTGCTGTTGAAACTTTTGGCCCTTTTGGTGATGAGGTTAAGGGTTTTATTAATGAAATTTGCAAAAAAATACAATGAAAAAAATCCAAGTTTCATCATCCAAAGAATTGGTTTAGCTGTGCAACGGGGTAATGGCATCGGTCCTAGGAAAACCCCAGGAAGACCTAGGACTTGATGAAGTTTATAAAGTTTAAATATAGATTAAGTTATTTATTTAATTTTAGAATATTGTTATTTGGTATTTATAAGATTATTTAATAAATTTCCACCAAAACTAAATTCTAAGCAGTTTTGCCTAATAATTTTTTTGATATTTTAACTCCCAACCTCACTTTTTGACATTTCATAACCCATTTTTTTTATTATGCGCCATAACAGCAATCACATGACATAAGCCTAAATGTTTTTTTTTTCGTTATTAGAATGCACAATTGATTACCAGAAAACTTTTTAAAATATTTTAATATTAATAAAAAAATCATTTTTCCATTCACCTATTTTTTTTAACTTTTTTGAAACTGGAATCTATTTAAAATAAAAAAGGAGCTTTTAAATTTAAGGCTTTTTTTAATTAGTATCATATACACTATCTTGCTACCAGTGGCGTGGGAACGCAATAATTGGCTTCTATTTAAGGTTCTATTATTTTAGCCAAGTATTTGTTATTTTTTGAATAAATTTCAATATATTAAAAATTGCAGGTTTATTTAAATGTGCTTTACTGAAAAAAAAAACACTTTGTAGTTTACAATTAAATAGCTTTTTGCTAGGGCATTATTTTGGTATCGAGTTTGTATATTGTTGTATCGAGAATACAACGTTACTCTTCGACAAATTTAATATTTAGGTGACCGACGGTAGAATAAAAAAAAAACATTTCTTTTAATGATGATACGCATTGGTTTACTGCTGTTTATTTTTTAAAAGAACCTTCCATATAAGCATACCTTTACTTTTTAAAAATAGATTGTACTAAGAAGTGTATTTGTAACAAATCTTAACTTATTTGGTCTGTAGGGGATTAAATTTACGTCTAACGTACTAAGTTCACATCAATGTTATCTTTAATTAAGTATGGTGAAATTTTAAACATCAATTTGGAAATAATTATGTTTTGCAGCATTTTAAAATTGAGCTAAAAATTTTTTGGTTGAGCTAAAACGTGTGCAAGGGTTAGAGTTAAAGAAATATGCTTAAATTATACAAACACACTAAAATTTTTGTTGAATAAAAAAAACTATATATATTTACATATGTACCAAGCCTTAGCAATGGGCAAAACAAGAGTTGCAGGATGTACGAGGTGGCGGATATGTTTTGGCTGGAAATCCTTCAAAAGATGTATATAACAAATAAGCAAGATATGCTCCTCCGAAAGCCCGAAATATTGTTAAATAAAACAAAATGTTAAAAAAAAACGTTTTTTTAAATTTATTATTTAATTGCCTAACTCAGTAAGTTTGGTCGTAGAAAAATTGTGAAAAAAAAAATTCCTAACCAAATTTTCTACAAGGTTAAATAGTAAGAAATCAAAAAATGTATTAGGATTGCAGAATAAGAATAAACAAAAAAAATACAAAAACTTTAGTATTTTGCATTAATTTTTTTCCCCCTTTAGATTTCTCTAAGGATCTCCATATTCAGTCAGATAATACTTTAGAATGGTAAAAAATTATGTCAAATTTTTTAAAATCCGTTCAGTAGTTTGGGACAATAATTTTGCAATCCAATTTTTGAAAAAAATTTACAATTTTGCAAATTGGGTATAGTCCAGAATATTAAACCTAGACATTTGATTTTTTATTTCACATATTTTCAACAGAAAACTAGGTTTGAAACGTTTCAAATGAAAATATATATTTTTTGTCTGAACTTATCCTTCTGTTAGTAAAATATAAATAAAAATAAGACAAACATTGCATACAACCCATTTGCAAGAAGTTTGATAATTATTGTTGTTTATAGTTTCTCCTTAAACCCGGAGAACATTGGCAGCCTAAATCTTGGCGACTAATCGACTAATTTTGATTATAAGAAGCGTCTTTATTGAAAATTCGTGGACATAGTCAATTTGTTTTAAAAAATATATTTTATAGCTTTAAACAATTAATGAGGATGTTTAAATAAACCAATTTAAAAAAAAATAAAATGCTTAAAGTGTCTAGTATATGGGAAAAAATGTCTAAGTTAATATTTCAGACTTTACCCAATTTACAAAATTAATTTTTTAAAATGATATTTAGCTAAAAAAATAATATGCAAAACTGTCAAACTAAACTTTAAAAAATTTATGGTAGCATGTCTGCAACCGTTTTCAAAAAAAATAAAGTATAAAAAAATTTAAAAAAATTAATAATAATTAAAATTATTTTAAAAAATTTTACCCAATCTAAGATAGTTTTTTTTGGAGGTTTTTCTTTTTCTATTTTAAGTGACCTGCTAGTTTAAAGGGACAGAGAGCAGACTCATCTATACCTACCGAGACCAGGACCAAAGTGGCCAGTATAAAATTTATTTTGGCGTGTAACCCCCCGAGGACTTTTAATAAAAAGTAATAAAGTTTCATCATGGTTTAAAGGTCCTTTTTTACCGATTATGAGAAAAATTGGAAGGGTCCAAAACTACGCATTTCTATCTATATTCTTTGTTTATTGTTTTTTTAACAAGCGTTAAAGCATTTTGCGATTTTTAACTAATTTTATTTTATACAAATTTATTAAAGACATTTTTTTTATTCTTACACATTTTTCTTTGCGACCAAAGTTATAAGCGATTAAAGTAAAAGATGACACTTGTATATTTAACAAATGTTCCGGACCTTTCGCAGAGAAAGCATATCTTGATTCTTGTTACATACATCTGTACAGGGTTTTAGTAAAGACCCGCCTGCCACCCCGGATATCCAAAAGAAAGTGATATATGGCTGGTAAAAAATAACATAATTTATTTGACTAGCTGAGTTTAAACAGCTACCCAAAGACATATCTGTAAGCACTTAAAGGGCAACAGCTGACAGAACAACACAAACTATAAGATGTCTGATGACACAAATTCTGATCACTGACATGTAAAAAGTTTGTTTTTAACACACATTATTTAAGTCAAAGGTTTAAAAACCTATAGGGTAAAATGTCTGGAGGTCATCAATAATTTAGAGTTTTACAACATGTTACTCCTAACGTTATCAGGTGCCTTGTAAGCGACATTTTCATTTCTGTAGGCATGTTACAGTGACGTATGTTAATAATTTTGGGTATATTTAGACTTACAGGTCACAATGCTTGTGTTTTTAAAATTCTACATTTACTTTTGTAAATTTGCTTTCTTTCTTAGAACAAATACATGTAAATTATATAAATTTTGGGCGGTGGTATTTAATTCTAAAGTCTTTATGTAAAAACAAGTATTGTCACTGTGCATACTTGACCCACAAATAAAATATAATTTTGCGCAAAGGGTATTTTAACATGATATAGCTTTTAAGGCTGGATTTAGTGATTAAACGACGGTCAGCGCTGACTTCGGTCAAACGTAGCTATATCATAAAAATATATGCTATACCCTAGCTACCTAATAACACTGCACTGTAGTTTGTCATACCGTTTTAATAATTTAGCCATTAGATACAACTAATGAAGTATTTTAAAACTTTTCCAGTAAAAACATCTTTATTCTAAAATACATAAAAATTCCATGTATAAAAAGTAACTTTATATTACTAACGTTTTATATTCACTTTTACGGTTATTAGTGCCGTTTATTATATGATTCGCTTTTTATTAATATATCTTGCAATGATGCAAATATATTTTTAATCTTACCTTCGAAACCCTATAGATTTCTTACATAAACATACATATGCTAAAAATGTTAATCATAATGCCCCGGACAATATATTCAAAAGTTTTTTAAATGTTTTATAATTAGGAGATAACTTGATTTTAGTAGAATTTTTTTTCAGAAATATAATCTCAATAAAATAAAACCTTTTTGCTTTTTGACAATAAATGGAACCAGTATGAAATTGGTAAAATGACTAGCTTGTTACATTCTAGCTAAAAGGCTACAGTCATCTAAGAAGTATAATATCGATTAATGATGCAAAAACCACCATTTGACCAAATAACTAAGAAATATTAAAAAAAAATCTTTTGTGCATAAATTTAAATTATATAATAATTTTTATTACACTTTTCTTAAGCTACTATTATTCCTATGTAGACACCTTAAAACACTAAAGAACACTTTTTATAATATGTAGTAGAAATTTTCTTTTTTTTTAATGGAAAATGCCATGGTTTATGTTTGTAACAAAGTTTCGAAATGTATAATCATTTAAAAAAGTAATGTTTAGTTTTTCTTAACTTTAAACAATTTGGCAAATCATATATTTTTATGTTATGCAGCTTTTTTATATCAACAAACATCTTAAAATTCTACCTTGTCTTCCAGCTTATAAAGCACTAAAAATTATGTATTTTTATATATATTTTTTAAATATAATTAATATAATTTACTTTTTTTCTTAAATAGGTGGTTTTTACAACATTAGTTTTATAAATGGGCTGATAAGATAGGGTTGCTTAAAACTTGGCAGTTACTATGCAACTATGCATACATGGGTGTACCTTAATTTTCAAAATCTTATGTTAAAATTGTTTATATAGACCTATGACAATAGGTATATATGTGAGTCTTTCCATTGTCAGATAAGATATATTAAAATATTATTTATTATTTATGGTTCACTCCTGTATATACAGAAGTATGGCTATGTTTTGCGTGAAAAGAAGGTAGAGATACATATCTAGGATAAATTAGAATAATCAGCTTTGCATAAATGTGTACACTTCTGGTCCGTGTATGTACCGTTCAGAAATTGTCTACCATATTGTTCGAAAAAGTAAGTATTTATCAACATCACATGTCCAAATTACCTTTACAAAATAGCTTTCCATCAAAATAACCCCTACTAAATATTCGAATATATTTAAGCTGTATGCTATTATAGCCTCGACAAAAAGCCCCAAAACCTGAAATTAATTTATTTTTTGTGTGTTGATTCATTTGTTCCATTATATATTAAAATACCTAAGGGATACTTAAAAAATACCCTTTGTTACAATAATATGTATAATTTTTAATGTAAGATAATCACTCCTTTCTTTCAACATACAATTAGGGTTCCCACTATCGGAATCCAAAAGTAAAAAAATCTACTAATTCAGGAACTTAATCCAAATCTCTGAATGAGAAATACTAAGCTCTGAACTTTTATTAACCTTTATTGTGGCACTCTAGAGGTTGTCTTAAATGTCTCATACAATTTCATGTCCACGTCCTAAGATATTCTAGGTCGAAGGTCACAAAATTTGATTTTCTCGCAGATATCTCGCTTTGAATAATGCTCATAATACTCACATTTATTATAAAATTCCGGAGTCTGTAATTACTTTCAAATTTTGTTTAAATCCATTTTTTGTAAAATCGTATCCAAATAAATTACTTTTTTAATCGTCATTTTGATGATACAAAGACGGTCAATTAAGCACACGCTGCTTTAAAATTACTTTTACTCACACGTGCGTAAAAGAAAAATACATCAATAAGTACTCGAATTTCAAATTATTTATTATAAAGATTATTAATACAACCTTTTAATCAGTGTCCAAAAACTTACTCCTATATTTCCCTCTGATATTGTAAAATTCTCAAAACGATAGTTGAAATGAAAATAATGATTATAATAAAAGACGTAGCATCCGCAATGTTCTTCTTATCTGTAAATAAGTTAACTGTTCTCTCATACATGTTTCAAAATTCTAACGAATAACACTACGCTCTTTAATAAATAAATTTCATCTTTAGCTTCTTTTAGAAACTTTTCAATCTTCTTCTTTAAAAATATTTTGGACTATCTTGATTTATAACCAATTTACTGTCTCTTAAAAAATGCAATAATATTGGTATATTTACTGATGTCCACATTTTTATTGAAATAAATTGTAGTGCGCATCATTAAATAAATACTCCACAAAGTATATTAATTTTAAAGAAAGAGAACAAAGACGTCAAAATATTTTTTTCTAAAATAGTTACTACCTTTTTTTCTGCGCATCAAACATTAAATTTTTCATAAGTTTTCTGATGCAATTTCTTCGATTTCTGGTGAATTAGCATGCGTAAAGCAGGTTCTGCTTTTTGTTTTATCTTGGGACAGTCCACGAAGGCTGATGCCTAAGTACTAACGTACCGTGGGGGGTGTGGAAGAGGAAGTTTTTTCACACGGGACTTAAATTTTTGGAGTTTGGGGGAGGAAAAGGGAAAAAACTTTTGCGGCAGCAGGTTCCATAGTCTTGACACTTTAGGGATGAAGGGACAAGAAAGCGGGAAGTTCGGGGCCTTTTAACTGAACTGTAAAAGGATGCATAAAAGTTGCACTACGTGTTGCTCGTTGGGAGCTGCCAGTAGGGGAGTTAAACTGGCAAACTTCTTTGAGCAGAAGCCGTAAATATACTTATAGAAGAGCGACAGATCCTCTACACCCTGACGGTGGGCAAGAAGAGGAAGCCTTTCTGTGAGCGTTGAATCATTAATAAGACGAACTGCTCTTTTTTGGGAAGGGGATCAGAACGCTTAGTGTTGTAGGAGACGCCATTCCTCAGACATGAGAACAAATCAAAAGGGTCTGATTTGGCATACATAGAGTGTACAGATTGGAAGAAGAGAAATATTTTCTGGCTCGGAAGAGAAATCCAAGCTTCATAGGGGCCCAGTTTCGGGGGGACTTATTCTTGTAGTCACAAATATTTGAGAAATTAATACTTTTATTACTTTAATTGCCAAATCGTGGCATTAGACAAAGAAGGAAAGCCGAAACTTAGTTTTAAGGTTTTAAAAAGGACGGTATTGGCAAAATTATGTTAATTCTAGCGGCGGTCAAAAAAGCAGTACCTATTTATTGCAGAGGTACCTGTTTGGAGACGAGAGTCCTTAGGTTAGTCATAATTAAAAGCTATTTTGTTTTAAGCTTTTTTGTCTTTAGTATATTTTGACAAGGCTATTTTATGCAAGAGCTGTTTTAAGGGGGCTATATACTCGGAGCTAATTAGGCCTGGGCTATTTTGGCGAGGTACCATTTATCAGTAAAGGTCATAATATTTTTGTATATGACGCACATTTATCTGTGCTAAAACCTGCAAAAGTAAAGCCTAGCACTATCCTTATTAAGGAAGACCTTATTAAACATTGCACTTGCATAAACTCAGATGTCAAAATAAGGTCGGCATTAATAGTGC
The DNA here is from genome assembly GCA_019359885.1 of Listronotus oregonensis. Classification (NCBI taxonomy): domain Eukaryota; kingdom Metazoa; phylum Arthropoda; class Insecta; order Coleoptera; family Curculionidae; genus Listronotus; species Listronotus oregonensis. The sequence goes on from JAHBCN010001026.1 coordinate 131,623, forward strand.
CTCTCCTTATTTAGCTGTGCAATATTTCTTTATTACTTAAATTAACAAACATAAAGTCGCAGTAACTAAGAATTATTTAATAAGTTTTTGGTTTAGCACCTGTCAAAATTTAGGTAGCTCTTTAGTTATTGGCCTCTTAAACAATTTAGTTTATAAGTTGTTTAAAAAAATATCGTTTTTGCTATGGTATGGTAAAAATTGCCATACGGCACATACGACATTTAGGTAGATTTCTTAAATTTTATGAATTTTAGTCTTAAGATGTTGCTTAAAAACCCCTAAATCAAATTATACAATGTATCATTTACAGCTAATTGAATAAGTCATAGTACCATGTTTGTGTCGAAAGGCTTTTATGTTATTTTCTTTTAGAATAAAACAGTTTATATATTTTTTTCTGAAACGATCTTTTCTAAAATTGTTTTACCCAAATCAAAAAAACAAATATCAAAATCTAACATGAAATAATTTTGGAAGTATAAATAGACACATATATTTTTATTTAAATTCTGTATCGTTACAATGTAATTTTTTATTTACAAACTGAACAGTAAGATGGTAGATATGTATTTTTTACATTTTTACATTATTTGGGGTAAATTGTCTTAAGAATTAAATAAACGAAAAAAAATAAAATTTGTGGCTAACTTTTTTTTTTTAAGGTGTGTTTCAGCGTACACTATTAGATCTATTTATTTTTTGATGGAAACCAAACAATAAAAATACTTGTTTTGGCAAAAAGCATAAGGTATTGTAATGATAAAAAAAATGATTTATAAACATTTATATAGATAAAATTTCTTTTTAAAAATTTAAAATTTATAAACAATGAGCATATGTATAAAAATAAAACAACCATAAATAATAGTCAAGGTAAGGTTACGACCCTATGCTACAATAGGTGTCACAAACTCACTGATTAAAATTACTTTTTTAAAATTTTTAAAAAAATATTAGAACAAAGGGTATAAATGGGTAAAAGTACCGAGAGTCCAGGAGTCCGGCGAAAGCAGTTTAGATTGTGGGTCTATAGGTCGAGGTTAGAATATTCCAATGTAGAGGATACACTCATAACGAAATAAGGGGGGTTTGTAATTACCTCACACTGGGGACTGAAGTAGTAAAAAAAGCAAACAGTTTACAGGAACCAGGTTCCTCTCAGTAAAGTGCCCCATAAGGTATAGGTCCTAATTTTAAATATCATTGAGAGGTGCCCGCGGTATAATGTGCCACAAGTAGTGGAATAAGTATATATTGCCGAAGGGTGGATACCCTGTATACCATGTGACATAGAGTTAGTGCACCGGGGACATATGGTGGAGGCGCCATTCCTATTCCAGTGCCCTTTTTTTATATCCTACAGAAGCTCCAATCTAAGCACCACATATGATGAAAAAAAATCCTCTCAGATACGTCCCAATATTGACTGAAACTTTTACAAAAAAAGTTATGACTTGCTTTTAGCTTTAACAGCAATATATGTTTTATATTATTTGGCATATTCTTTTTGTTTAAAATTAAGATGGGTAATCATAATTTTAGTTATTATAAAACTTTTTTTTTATAATATAAAATGAACCATATTATACTTAATGTTTCTAAATTGCATTTGTAACCGTATAAAGAAAATAATTTTAAAAGATTAGCCTTTTGGATAACTATATACAGTTTTTCGAACACATGATTCTACATTATAATGACTACACCATTAAATCCATTTGCAACACTTAAAGGAGGGCGATTCGATGCCATAAGGTATGGCGTTTTCCCTTTTTTTTACATTTTTACATAATAATAAGATTTTATTGTAATAGGTTTAAAAGGATTTATCTGTAAAGTATTTTTGTGGTCTGAAATTTTTTCCCATATACCTGCTTATATTCCGGGAAAAAAACATGATGGACCAAAATATGGTTAATAGAGTTTTCCACTTTGTACCAGCATATCATTCTAGCATGTGCCGCTTCTGGGCAACAAAAATGTACTTGGAATCAGCCACGTCTTAAAATGCCATCTAAGAAGTTGGCAAACGCCGTAAGGAATTTTTCTATAGGGGAAAGTAGGTATTTTAAAACCAGACACTTCTTATTTCTTAAAGACATTTTACAGATAATTCCCTTAAATAAAATAGTTTTTTTAAAAAATATTAAAAACAAAACCATTTATTCATAAAATTTGGCTAGCTTTTTTAAAAAGTGGTATTTTTAAATTTTATCGATTTTTAGTCGATACAAAAGTACCCGTAATTTTTTGTGTGTAGATGTCAATGACAAGGAATGTCATCTTGACATCAATGAATTTAAATTTTCCCTTGTGTCGATTTTCGTTCTAAGAACCCAAACAGAAACATACAAATATATTTGAAGCGTATACCAAAATTTGTATTTGTAAAATACATAATATCTAATATCCATAAAGAGGGGTAAGATACTATGTATTAAACGGGATAAACACGATTTGTGACATAAAATTTTCTTTTTGAAGAAAAAAAAATTTCACTAATCGGTTTTAAAAAAAGATATTATTGCACCTTAATTTAAAAATTTTTAACAAAAAAAAAAAGGGTTTTTGAATTAAATTAAACATTTTCGAGACTTAGCCAAGCAAAGATTAGAGAGGCCATTTTCCAAAAAGAGGAAGTATTTGTTTATATAAAAAAATAAAATAATTTGCAAGCCTAGCCTTAAATCAGTTGTTAAATAACGAAATGAAATGTAACATGTTTTTTAAAATTCATTTTGACTCTTGATTTCTTCCCAAAAATTTGAAGGTGGGGGCCCACAGACTTCGTTCTGTTTAGGAGGAATCGCCCCATCAGCACCCATTAACATTGCCAGTTTGTAGGCGAAAAAGGAACATAACACCGTCGGTGAAAATTTCTGCCTGCGCTTAAAATCTTAATTGTCAATTTGTCTATCATCATTTAAAAAAGAAGGGGTGGGGAGAACGTTTTAAATTGTGATTCTTGTAATAAATAAACCCGCGATTTACTTTTTTGGTAAACGACTGCAGCTTTGGGGGTTTAAAACTTTAAAATTATATTAGGTCTAGTTTAACGCCAATTTTTCCGTCTTCATTTAAAAAAAATGTGTGGTGCAGATCGTTCTAAATTGTGATTTTTTTAATAAATAAGCCCGCCGTATTTACTTTTTTTGGGAAACGACTGCAGCTTTGGGCGTTTAAAACGGTTTAAAATTATATTAGGTCTAGTTAATCCCAATTTTTCCGTGTTCATTTAAAAACGAAGGGGTGGTGCGGGAAAGTTTTAAATTGTGATACTTAATAAATAAACCCGCCGTATTTATTTTTTTTAAAAGATGCAGCTTTGGGGGTTTAAAAATTTAAAAAATTTTAGTTAATCACCAATTGTCCGTCTTCATTTAAAAACGAAGGGGTGGTGAGATCGTTTTAAAAGGGGATCTTGAATAAATAAACCCGCCTATTTATTTTTTTGGTAAAAGACTGCAGCTTTGGGCTTTAAAAGGTTTAAAATTATATTAAGTCTAGTTAATGCAATTTGTCCGTCTTCATTTAAAAAAGAAGTGTGTGGTGCAGAACGTTTAAATTGTGATTTTGTAATAAATAAAACCCCCCGTATTTACTTTTTTCGGTAAACGCCCGCAGCTTTGGGCGTTTAAAACGGTTTAAAAATTTTTTAGGTCTAGTTAATGCCAATTTGTCCGTCTTCATTTAAAAAGAAGGGGTGGTGCAGAACGTTTTAAATTGTGATTCTTGTAATAAATAAACCCGCCGTATTTACTTTTTCGGTAAACGACTGCAGCTTTGGGCGTTTAAAACGGTTTAAAATTATATTAAATCTAGTTAAAGCCCAAATTTTTTCCTCTTCATTTAAAAACAAGTGTGTGGTGCAGAACGTTTTAAATTGTGATTTTGTAATAAATCCCCCCGTATTTACTTTTTCGGTAAACGATCAGCTTTGGGGGAAAAAGGTTAAAATTATATTAGGGCTAGTTAATGCAATTTGTCCGTCTTCATTTAAAAACGAAGGGGTGGGCAGGACGTTTTAAATTGTGATTCTTTGTAAAAAAATAAACCCGCCGATTTACTTTTTGGAAAAAGCAGCTTTTTTAAAAGGTTTAAAATTTTTAGGGTTTGTTAACCCAATTTGTCCCTCCATTTCAATGTGGGTGAATTTTTAAAGTATTTTTTTAAAAAAAACCCCCATTTTTTTTCGGTAAAACTATTTGGGCGTTTAAAACTTTAAAATTAAAAGTTGTTAATCGAATTTGTTCTTATTTAAAAAACCGGGTTCTCTTTTAAATTTGATTTTGTTAAAAAACCCCCTATTTATTTTTTCGGAAAAGAA
>JAHBCN010001026.1:135966-147885 GCA_019359885.1 Listronotus oregonensis
ACATATTAAAACCCCTTAATAAGGAAAACCCTTTTTAAAAAAAATTTTTTTTAAAAAAAAAGGGGTTAAAAAAAAAAATTTTTTGGGGTTTAAACTTGATTTTTTTTTGGGTTTTTTGTTTTAAATAAAAACAAAAATAAAAAGAATTTAAAACAATGTTAAAAAATTTTTAATTTGTTTAAAAAAAAAATTCCCCTTTTTAAAATTTTTGTAAAAAGGTTTGATGTCCGGAAAAACAATTGTTAAAAGGCAATTTTTTGGGTTAAAAACCCTTTTTAAAAAACCTTTCAAATTTTTTAAAGGGGAATTTTTAAAAAAAAATTTTTTTAAAAAGTTTTTAAATTTTTAAAAAATTTAAAAAATTTCTAAATTTAAAAGGACCAAATCTTCTACAATTGATTCTGCAAAGCAAGAGAAAAAAAGTTCCCAATATCTGGACCGTTAATTAAAAAAAAGAACTTGAGGCAGCAAGCAATTTTAAGTAAAAAATTTTGTAGCCTCGAATGGTTAAACAACTGTTCCCTTTGGCAATATTTTTTGGGGCCTTATAGACAAGTTTTACTGTATTTTCCAAAATGTTAAAATTTTCTGTATTATAGGTATACATTTTTTAATTAAAATGATCTTGTTTTTACTTTCACAGCGGTTCACCGCGGTTAGCCCGAAGCAGCACCTGGTCCAAACACCCTCGATGACTATCTTCTACACCGCTACTGCTGGTACCCGTCGAGAACCACCCTTGTTTTTTACCAGTCTCCCTGAATCCTCTACTTAACCTTCTCCTCAATTTTGGCTTTACCAGCACGGCTAGACAACTTTCGTGGGCGTCGTCTTTATATTTTTTTTAATTAATAATTAAAAAAGCCTGCCATTTTTTTTACCCAAACCCATTTTTTATACATTTTCTTATATACTAAATGTATTTTAAAATGCCATTCATTCTATTATCAGCCTAGTGAAGGTCGATTTAAGTTCGGATCTTAGACTATTGTCAGTTCTTAACAATACGTTAATCTTAGTAGCCAAATTTTGTTTAAAAATGTCCAGACATGTTATATCAGAGTTTGATAGAGTGAGAATTGTGACTTTGGTGCAGGAAGGTGTTCTCCAAGCTGAAATAGCTAACAGGCTTCCCGTTAATCAAAGTGATGTCTAGATTTGTCTTTTTTACCTTGTTTTACTTTTAATTACTATAAATAAAGCAAAACGTAAAAGAAAATATTTATATTTTATAAAAACTAACAAATTATTAAATTAATTAACAATTTAATAAATTCAAACAAATTTAAATATCCTTCCAAACAAATTTAATATTTAAAGCGGTCCCGTTTTTTTCGAAGCCAAAGCTTAGCCTTTTAGGCATCGAATGGACCAAAGCCTGGGCGTAGTCCGGATTTCCTCGTAACTCATTCCACGCCTCTAAAATTTTATCCTAAGTTCGTTTACATTTTGCGGCCTTATCCCATTTTCCCTGGTTATTTTTTTAACTAATAAGCCCCAAACATTTTTCATAACATTTAAATCCGGACTACGTGCGGGCCACGGTAAAACCCTCATATGCTGCCTTTCCATCCATTTATCGACTTGCCGGGTCGTATGAACGGGACACTTATCTTACTAAAAGATAAAATTTCTGTCCGGAAATTGATCCAGTACAGAAGAAAGTATGATATTCTGTAGTAGATCTATATATACCTCCGCATTAAACCTTCCTTCGATAAAATGACATACACCAAGTCCTTGTGCACTCACCCCCCAAACATTTACCGAAAATCGCCGACTACTTTTGTCCTTTTGGATATATTTTTCATCAAATCGTGTTCCTTGAGGCCTGTATACCTTCAGTATCCCATTGTAGCAGGACTAAAACACTTTTTCATCGGTAAATATTATACTTTTCCAAAAAATTGGAGGTTCCTGGTAAAATTGTAGAGCAAATCAAATGCGTTGTTCTTTATTTGTATTTGTTTAAAACGGTTTTAAGATTTGCCTTATTCTTCGCTGTGCCGTTCTAACCGATTGCTTTCCGTTTTTGCTGTAACTACACATTACCATTTAAGGTTGGTTCTTCAAAACATTATCTAAATTATTGTCTTGTTCTTTATTCGATAGTTTGGGGCGACCACTTCCAGCTCTTCGCTCAAAGGAGTGTGTTTTCTGCAATTTTTTTAACAAAATGAATAGTACCCTTTGAGATGTTAAGAGTCCATTCGCACCGCGAAAATTGGATCCAATTTGGGGTTCGGGGCATAATGTTTTTCTCAAAAACGGTATAAGTAATCGATAATTTTCAAAAACTATATTAAAGCCAACACTTAAATCTAGGCTACTGCTGTAATAGTTTTTTAAATTTGGATTTAGTTTTTAATATTTCCTTGAGTGAAAGTCACCCTAAAATCGGTTATCTTTAGATACTATTTTCTCTTACCTCGACTTATATTTCAAAAATCCGTTACAGCAGAGGCATAGATTATTTCCTTACCTCTAAAATGGTGTATAATTCATGTCATTTAAGTGAAAAATAGTTACCGAAAGACGTTATTTCCTGTATGCTTACAATCGGAAACAACATCGCATCGATACACCGAATTTGGAAGAACCTAAATAAAATACAGGATGGCCGGCCATATTTTGACCCATTTTAATCGAGAATAACTTTGGAACAAATAAAGGTATCAAGATGCGGTTTTTTGCAGATGCACTTATATTTCTTTAAAGTTTATTCTCGTACCTTCACGATTTTATTGTGACATTCCATTAGCTCAAAAACAAAATGGCCGATTTTCCATTATAGGACAACTATGTTATTTTAAATGGAACACCCTGTATATGTTTCTATATTTTCAAAATTTAATCTTTCCCCTTTAAAAAAATGTAACACAAGCTATGGTTATCTCAAAAAACAACGTATTTATTGACCTTCGAAAAATTGACTGCATGTCGACCAACAATATTATTTAACAATTAAAATTTGCTTCATATGTTACAAAAAAAAGGATCGCCAAAGGTTTAGGTTATTCACAAAATAATAGTTACAATAAGGTTACATTACTTCGACGCACTTATTTAAATTCGAAAAAAACTTATTAAAACTATTGACTAAAAATTCTTCAGGAATATTTTCTATTATGTTTCGGATATTAATTTTTAATTGCTCTAAATTTTGGGGAAGTGGACTATAACACCTCTCTTTCACATATCCCCACAGAAAAAAATCTGGAACAGTCAAATCTGGTGAACGAGGTGGCCAGGAAATAGGGCCTCCTCTTCCAATCCACCGGTTTCCAAAAACGTTGGTCAGTGAATCCTTGGTAATGTTAGCATAATGTGGTGTAGCCCCATCTTGTTGAAAATAGACGAAATTCAATAGTTTTTTCTTCTTGAAATTGGGGATAAAAAATATTTCCAGCATATCAACGTAAGTCCAAGAGGTTACAGTTGGTTCATGAAAAAAAATGGCCCATAAATTTTTTGCTTTGACATACCACACCAGACTGTGACTTTTGGCGAATCTCTAACGTGTTCGTTATATTGTCAGGGATTTTCTGTTGCCCAAAACCTGCAGTTATGTTTAAATTTACTTTTCCATTGAGGTGAAATGTGGCTTCGTCTGACATTATTAGTCTATCCAAAAATGTATATTGTTCCTTACTAAATTTTGAATTCTCTGGCAAAATTCCACCCTTTGTGGAAAATCAGTTTCTTTTATTTCTTGTAACATTTAATTTTGTATGGCTTTAATTTAAGTTCTTTTTTCATGATTTCTTGTACTGTAGTTTTAGGAATATGGACTGAACTTGAGATTTTTCTTGTTGACAATGTTGGATCTTCCTGAGTTATCTCCAGAATTTGTAACGTTTTATTTAGCAAATTCTCATTGTTTACTAATTTCTTTTTACGGGCTAAAGATCCTGTACTCCAGAATTTTCTGTACCAGATTTTAATTGAATTTTGTGGGTGGAGCTTTATTAAACATGTTTCTAAATCTTCGCTGGGTTTCTTTTACTGATTTGGTTTCGGCAAACATAATAACACATTTTCCTTTTTCGCTTAACGAGAACATTTTGCGCTTCCTAATTAAAATAACTTGTCAAAAATGACCAACAATGGCTGACAATGAGGCTTGTTGCTGTTATGGAAACGAGATAACTTTGTTTCCACAGGCGACTTTTCAAAAAATCCTTTTAAAATAATATTCCTATTCGACATACAGTCAATTCTTTGGAGGTCAATAAATGCGTTATTTTTTAAGATAACCATAGCTTGTGTTACATTTTTTTAAAGGGAAAAGATTAAATTTTAAAAATATTGAAACATATACAGGGTGTTCCATTTAAAATAACAAAGTTGTCCTATATCGGAAAATCGGCCATTTTGTTTTTGAGCTAATGGAATGTCACATAAAAATGGTAAAGATACGAGAATAAACTTTAAAGAAATATAAGTATATTTGCGAAAACCGCATCTTGATATCTTTATTTGTTCAAAAGTTATTCGCGATCAAAATGGGTCAAAATATGGACGGCCATCCTGTATAATATTTTTAATGCGGCGATACAAAAATTGTGGTAGTGGGAGTTTGTTAGTCCCCGTCCACCGTCTCCGCGTCCTTTCGCCCGACCCCTAAGGTGTAGCGTAAATGCATTCTTAAGCTCTTTCGCCACATCCCTTTCTGGCCAACCTTTCTGCTTAATATAATGAATAATTAATACATTTTGATCCAAAGTTAAATTTGACATTTTAAAAAATATTTTAAGACACTTACAACGGACACTTATATTTGGTAGAAGGTGGCATAAGCCTATTTTACGAAAGGGAAAAAGAATTGCCCAAGATTTAATGGCCGTTACTGTACAAAATGCAACGGGTGTTCGTTTATCACTCGCTATGTTACGCCGACGAATTTTTGCCACCAGATTAAGATACAGACGACCCCTTCATTTGCTCAAATTAAATTCTGATCAGCGGGCAAGGCGTTTTGGGTCTATATATTTAAAACTTTTAAAACTATGTGTATAACAAAATGTAATAGTTAATATCTAACCATAAATAATGTTTGCTTTTAGCTAGAAGCCCAATGATTGGTTACATCAATGCTTCCCTAGAAGGCTTGACAACAGTTCGAGCATGTGAACAAGAAAAAATTTTAAAGTATGAATTTGACCGGCACCAAGACCTCTTTACTTCGGCATATTACATGAACCAAAGTACCGTCAGAGTTTTTGCTTTTTCTCTGGATATGATGTGCGTCGTGTTTGTATCGACGATTGTTTTGAAGTTTGCTTTGTTCTCTGATGGTAAGAGTACTTGTAGTGAAAATGTAATAAAATGTATTATTCAATCCTATTTTGCAACAAGCCCAATACCTTTTGGCATTTTCTAACTTGTAGGAAATATTGTTACGAATCTTTTATCTCTCTACGGTCTTTTTCAGCAACCAACTCTTACAAACTAATGGGCGGGATCTACGACAATTCGACACGGACAATTTGTCGCGCGACAAATCGACGCGGCAAATATGGCGCGACGGCAATTCGTCGCAGCGACAATTCGACGCGGTCAAGTACGACGCATTTAGAATTCGACGCAGACACAATTGGTCGCAGAGACTCGGCGCGTTATTTAAAAAGTAGGCTTTTTCTAAATAATGCATTTAATGTAAAAAAGCAAATCATGGTTCTTTTCTAATACGTCTCTGCATTTTTACGTCTGATATATAATTGGGGAAAATAAAAACCCGCTTGGCTTACCAGAACTAACCATGACCGACTAAAACTTAGGGCTTTTGAATTTGTCTAAATTATCCCCACATAAAAGTTATTAATTTGATATTTTCTATAAATACTGTAATTGCACTAATCTTCTTTTAGGTATCTTTATCTTTTCGTAATATCGTTTGTTTTTTGAAATGGAACTTACTGTATATTATTTAGCCGTTAAGAGATATTGCTGAATACTATACAGGGTGTTTCCGATCTTGAGGCACAAATTTTACAACGATATTTCTAAATATCACAACGATATTTCTCATTGTCAGCGTCGAATTCTGCTGCGTCGAATTGTGATGCGACGAATTGTCGTACGTCGAATTGACCGCGTCGAATTGTCACGCGTCGAATTTCCCGCGACGTATTGACGTGACACCTAATGGGCGATTTAAGTATTAAAAATAGCGCTTTTTTTCAATTTTTTGTTACACTTTGTATATCTAACAAATGTTCCGCACCTTTCTGAGAAAAATCATATCTCGATTCTTGTTTTTTTTTTATCTTGGGATAGTCCACAAAGGCTGAGTCCTAAGTACTAACGTACCGTGGGTGTCTGAAGTGTGGTACAAGAGAGTTTATTCAGACGAGACTTAAATATTTGGAAATTTGGAGGAAAATGGGAAACTTCTGCAGGTAGCACCATAGTCTGGACACTCTAGGGATAAAGAAATGAAAAAAGTGAAAAGTTTGGAGCTTTTTAGGTTGGACTGTAAAACGATCTATTAAAATGGCACTACGTGTTGCTCTGTTGGGAGCTGCTAAAGAATAAATTATACCAGCCAACCTAAAATTACCTATAAAAAGGGACAGATCCCCTACAGCTCGTCGAAGGCAAGAGAAAGAAGCTTTTCTGTAAGTGTAGGATCATTAATAAGACGAACAGCTCTTTATTGAATGGAGTCAAGAATGCTAAGTGTTGTAGAAGACGCCATATTCCAGACATGAAGACAATATTCTAAAGGGGGTCTGATCTGGGATACATACAGTGCATGCAGATTAAAAGGAGAGAAATACTTTCTGGCTTGAAAAAGGAATCTAGGCTTTTTTGAAGCTGCTGAGGCTATGGATATAATGTGTTTGTGCCAGTTAAGATTATTCTTAAAAGTAACACTCACAAGATTAAAGGATTCTTTGTTCTGCAGAGCTTTGCCGCTTATATGTAACATATGAGCATTGGTAATTTTTCTCCATAGCGACTGACTGTGTTCGGAGGCATTAAACTGGACAAGATTTTTTTTGCCCCAATCCAAGATTAGCCTTAAGTCTTGTGAAAGAGAAATCTGCATTGACCTGCGCTTGTTTTTCAAATCGAAATTACAGGGTGGTTTGAAAAACTCAATATTATAGTGAGAGGGTACTATCATCAGCAAAACTGTAAACAGGATTGATTGTGGAAGAGAGGAGATCGTTGAGGTGAAGAAGAAACAGAGTTGGTGCCAATACTGAGCCCTGGGGCATCCCAGCATTAATTTGGTAGAAGCTGAAAGAATGACCATCTAAAATAACTAATATACGTCATTAGAAAGGAAACTGGGGAGCCAAGAACAAAGGTTAAAGATCGAAGGAAGGGAGTTTGTTAGGAAGTCCATCGAAAACTTAGGATATGGGATTCATCAAAAAACTCAAGGGACCTGTTTCAGTTGTGTGAGACAAAGGAAAGAAGATCAGCTGTAGATCTTCTGTAACAGAATCCATACTGTCTGTCATGTAAAATTTGGTGTTTTTTAAATATTTAAAAATTTGGGAATTGAAGAATTTTTTCAGTACTTTACGAAAGCAGAAAAAAGAGTTATATACATCTTTTTGAAAGGTTTCCAGCAAAAACATGCCTACCAACTCGTACGTCCAGCAACTCTTGTTTTTTTACAGATAAGGCTTGGTCTAATAGAATTCCTCATTATTTCTTATTTTAGTAAATATTTACCGCATCAGTAATTTGTTATCTTAATAAATAAACGTTAATTTTTAAAAGAACAAGTGATGTAGACAAAAAAGCAGCTAAAAAAACAAAAGGCAGCCAAAGAAAGCAAAAATCAGTTACCGAAGAAAAGTAAAAATGATATAAATTAATTTGCTATTATTATTTATATATTATGTAACTTAGAATCTCTTTAATGAAATTTACTTTTAAAGCTTTGGGTTTTGTTAGGGTATAGATGTTGTGATTAAGAAAACATTTTTACCAGCCGAACTGTGAAACCTTTTTTTCCTTGATAAAAACGATTAATATACTGGTTTTTTTAGAAAATAAAAAAAACTTTCGTTGCTGTTACTCTCAAAATAAATAAAAAAATATATTTGACGTGTAACTTCCTGCCACTTAAATTTTATTTTTTAAGAACCCTTTTTAATCCATCTGTATAAAGGGCGTAGCCGGATAAGTATGGTGAAATGACCCCAATGGCTATTGTAAAAACTGTTATGAGTTTTAATATCAGCACACTCTGAAAACATCATACACACATCAAAATGGTCTAGAGGATAAAGGTAAAACTCTCATATTTGTAAACAAAATAATTTTTAGACCTAAGATTGGTATGTAAGAATTTATTGCCTAATATTTGGGTTTAATTTTTTGCCCTGGTTGTTGTTGCTTTTTGCCTTTACTGGTCGATATGATAAAATTCCCAACAGCATATTTTTTCTCATTTGTTCATAGAAAAAAAAATATTTGCACCAGTCTGTTCAGCGTTTTAAAAACTGTGATAAGTTGTGATAGATATTGCAAAGACATCAGCTTGACCGTGAAACTTAATTGAGAGCTATAGGGATATAGAGGGGGGTCGGAATATAAGGGACGTGGCTGACCCAGTAAACTCAACCAGAAGTACCATTGGTCGTTTGTGGCAACGTTATAGGGAAATTGGTGAAGTGAAAAAGGGAGACATCTTGGTCCTAGAATATTTATCCCGATTCAAGCACTTCAGAATCCAAATCTAGCAGCTACTTAATTAAGAAGTGAGCTGCAAAATATACACCAAGTAAATGTTACTGCTCAAACTGTTAGAAACAGACTGCATGAAGATGGACTTCATACCCACCGTCCTGTTAGGGTTCCTGTATTAACACTTGGAAATCGCGGAAGGAGATTAGAATGGACAGAAGATCACCTTAATTAGGAGGAACAAGATTGGGCTCGTGTGCTCTTCACTGACAAATCTCGGTTTGGTTTGAGGCCAGATTCTAGAAAAATAAGGATGTGGAGACGACCAGGAAACGCTGCTCGCTTAGAAACTATTCATGGATCGGTACCAGGGCGGAACAATTATGGTTTGGGCTGGAGTGGGTATTGACCGACGGACTGATCCCGTTTTTGTCGAGGGCTTTCTAACAGCAAATGCATATCGTGACACAATTCTTCAACCTATTCTTCCTCAGTCAGCGCAATTCGGAACGATTTTTTTCTAATGCAGGATAATGCACGCCCACATGTAGCGAGAACAGTAAGACAATTTTTGGATCAGCCAAATATTACTCTTTTGCCGTGGCCTGCCCAATCCCCTGACTTGAATCCAATGGAGCACGTATGGGATATGTTAAAAATACGTGTTATGAATCGTGCAACGGTGTTTCAAACAAGAGCGGAGCTGAAAAATTGTTTAATTCAAGAGTCACAACAAATTGACCAAAACCAGATAGACAATTTAATCAGGAGTATGCCTCAGCGATGCTGAGCTGTTGTGAACAATAGAGATGGTCATACACTGTATTAGATTTTATGTCTTTACTGTTTATTTCTTAGTATCAAATAAATAATTTTATTTTCTTTTTGGACACCCTGTATAAAATAGATTTTTGTAATTAAAGGTTTTTATTTTTGGTACAAAATAAAGATATTTTGTGGACATTCTCGTTTTGTTATACAATTTTACTCTACTACATAAACAGCTCATAGAAAACAAAATTTTAACTTTGTCTCCTAGACCATTTTGATGTGTATACTATTTGTGGCATGGAATCTCAAACGGTTTTTAAGGTAACGCACAAAGGTTATAATTTTTTAAATCGGTTTTCTTAAAAACTATAATAGAAAAAATATTGGGACACCGCCAGTCTTTTAACAACTTTTTAAAAATATAATACATTTTTTGACATTTCCACAAGTTTTTAAATGTTCCAAATAAATGAAAACATATTTTAGTAATTGTTTTTATTCGTGTTCCAATATACTTATACCAACCAAAAAAATTGTGGATATTCCTTAGGGCATGTACTTTTAATACAACAAATCAGATCGATATTAAATAGGCGCTTTTTGAGAAATAAAAAAATACGAAAACTTGCTGACCCAGTTGTCTAAGTCTCAATGTATTCTCTATTTCAACCTTAAGGAATTTTAGAATATACATATTAGTTAGTTTTTTTGGATGAAAATGGGGAATAAGTTGCGACTAGGGAAAATTTATTGATATTTTTCTTTAAGGTGTTAAGGCTGGAGATGTTGGTCTTGCAGTTACCCAAGCAATGCTCTTGACAGGACTCCTCCAGTGGGCGATAAGACAAGCTGCAGAAATGGAGAACACGATGACATCGGTGGAAAGAGTGTTGGAATACGCGGAGGAAAAGCCAGAATATAAAGCTGGTCAAGAAGTTGCCGGATGGCCCAAGAATGGAAGTATTCAATACAAAAATGTATCTTTAACATACAAGACAACTGGAGAAAGAGTTTTGAAAAATATCTCTTTCGAAATTGACGGCAGAAGTAAAATTGGAATTGTGGGTAGAACTGGAGCAGGTAAAAGTTCACTTATATCCACATTATTTAGACTGTATCAATATGAAGGAGAAATTCTTATTGACGGAGTTAATATCAAAACTTTACCATTGGAGTTCTTCAGATCCAAAATTGGTATTATTCCTCAGGATCCTATATTATTCACTGGCACAATTAGAACCAATATTGATCCCCTAAACAGATACTCGGATTCAGAAATATGGTCGGCTATTGAAAAAGTTCAAATGAAATCACTTATTTCAAGCTTGGACCAAAAAAATAACTGATCACGGGCAAAATTACAGTTCTGGTCAAAGGCAACTGATATGCCTTGCAAGAGCTTTGGTGTGAAACAAAAAATTATTGTTTTGGATGAAGCAACGGCTAACATGGACCTCGAAACAGATAAGCTTTGAAAAAAAACAATTCAAGATAATTTTGCTGATTGTACAGTATTGACTATTGCTCATAGACTCCATTCTTTCCAAACTGCTGATAAGGTTCTAGTTGTTGAAGATGGAAAAATTGTCGAGTTTGATGAGCCAAGCGTTTTGATATTAAACAAAGAGGGTTTGTTTTATAAGATGGTTAAAGACGGGGGAGGCATTAACTTTTTGTAATTTTTTATATAAAAATAAATTATTTTGTACTATTTTTTTTTTGTTTTAAAGTTTTTCTTTTCACAGCCAATGCGTATTTTTATACTAAAAAAAAAAAAATTAGTTTTGGTATACTGTGGATTTAATTTAGAAAGACAAAAAGGTCACCCTGTTTGCCTACTTTAATTTTTGAAAGTAAAAATTATAAGTTTTTTAATTTTGGACGTTTCAATGAATCCTTATTACGTTGAAATTGATTCAAGATCTTTCCAATTTACAGCATTTTTTTTGAAGGTAACGTTATGTTATGTGTAACAAAATAAAACTAAATATTTTGGAAGACAACTAGCTGCCGAAAATGTCAATTTAAGTGGGTCTCTCTTATTTTATTTTATTACTTTAATACATTTACGCCTATATTTTTATCGCTAATTATACATTAAATTAATTTGCACTATCTATATATACGAAATTTGCTAATAATAAATATTATGACTATTAACTAGTTTGGAAATTACTTTTAAGATCAAAGCTAAAAATCGACCACTTATGACAGCCATATACGATGAGGAAATCCTCAAAAAATACTGGGAGGAGGGGCGGGCCCGGGGGCGCACAGTCCGGGAAAAAAAAGGTTTTCTACACAAACCCAGGTCCTTAAGTTATGATTGGGGTTTTTTTTTTCTTTTTGGGGATTCCTTTAATGTGTGTGCACGGCATTAGACGTGAAGATTTTAAAAAATATAGAATAAAAACCAACATAAGAAAGATTGAAAAATTAAAAAAAATTTAAATCTAGCGCCAGTACGGGGGAATACCCTAAACCCGGAAAAGGAAT
>JAHBCN010001027.1:0-135910 GCA_019359885.1 Listronotus oregonensis
TTTTGTTCTCAAAAAGAAATCTAAGGGTTCAAAAATTTTATGCAAAAAACTCCTTTTTTTGTTTATTGCTATTTTGCAACAAGCGTAATACATTTTGTGATTTCTAACCAACCCTGCCCTATAAAAAAATGTATTTTCGAAACTTTTATCTCCCTACAATTTTCCATTACTAAAAAGTCTTACGAAATTAAAAGCGAATAAACTAAAAAGTTTTTTTACCTGAGTGGACCTTTCTAAGGAGGAGCATATCTCAATTCTTGTTATATACATTTTTCTGTAGGGTATATATTAGCCACCTCGTACAGTAAAAAAACAAGCGTTTGGTTATACATATATCCCTATTATATGACTTTTGCTTAATACTGGATTAAATCATTAAAAATATTGTTTAGTTTATTGCCTCTAAGACACAATCATGCTCGTTGTCGTGAAAAAATTCTGCTACTCCTCTTACTTATAAACGGTTAAGTTGAATTGAACAAAAATGGCATAAATCCTATATATCCATACTTACAGCAGTTTCCAGAAAGTTTCTTTCTTTCCAAATCAGATCTAACTTGGAATATTGTATCAATATTTGAGAAATGGTATTTCACGCATTTTTAATTTGATTTAAATCAGAGCTGTTTGACCTATTAATAACCCCACTTTCATTACAAAGTTTCCTCCCTCCTAACAGAACAAAACAAAGTGACATTCTCTGCTCCTTTATTCCTTCTGAATGCTGCTGAATAGGTATTTCCTTTCCCTTCTAAACTCCAAGTATGAAAGTTCTCTAATAACAAACTACCCCTTTCTTTCCTTAAGACATGATGTTACGTTAGTACTTAAGCATGAAGACTTTGTGGACTGTCATAAGATTAGAAAACATTTCTGTGAAACTATATATTCTTTTAGAGATAATATGGATCTGAAATAATAATACTAAAATAAAAACATGCAAACCTGCATTTTTTTATTCATCTTGAGTAGAAAAAATTGTTTTAGTTAGTATTAAAAAGAAATTTAGATAATATGTTTTATATATTTTAAAAACTGTTTCCATATCAGTTAAAAAAGGATACTTTTTGATTTTTCCTCACACCCTAAAATAAAGAAAGATAAAAAGTATTATAGAAAATATTCACAGCACTTTAATTATTATAATCCAGTATTATTGGTTTAAAATTATAAATTAATTTTGCCTCAAAAACAAAGATTTAAAATAAGTAGTATTCTTTAATAAAAACTTCTAGTTCTGTAAATCTTATGTGTTAAGGTAGTTGTATCGCGACAGTCGTATTAAAACGTTTACGCTGAGTATACAGTACAGTCGGTCAGCCGTCGCACAGTGGGACGAAGCGTCACTATGCCATCCAAATTACTCTACAACTCATATAGTTCAACCGTTTAAGCTTATTTTTTTTTAATGCTTGTCTTGAATTTGCCTATCGATTTTTTTATTTTTGATTTGGGTTATTTGCCGGAAAGCAGGCCTTTTTTCGCCCATCATATTCGTGAAAATTCAAAGTTTTAGTTTGGGCCGTTTTATTATATTTATAATAAGTTCAAGTATCTTTATTAACATCTAAAATAAAATTTGCTACTTTATTCAATTTTTGCCATTGCATTTTTCCATACAATTTTAGAAAATTTAAAGGTGTTTTTTGGTACTTGCCATTCTGATTTTTTTTATCAGTTCATTGTATATGTAAATTAAGATACTTGGACTTATTATTAATATAATAAATGAATGGGCGAAAAAGGCTGAATTTTACCCACCTTCTTTGTCTTCAAAACTTGATTTTTATAAAAAAAATTTTTATAATAATTATTAAGATAACATACCTTTTTTGCTCAAAATCTTCCTCTTGATAAGCCTCAAAAAACTGCCTGAAAATAAGGTGCAGCATCTTTGTTATTTCCACAAACGGCCATAATCTTCCGAATTTTTTTACGCATAATGGATTTTTACTCATAAAACGTACTGAAAAAATTTGATTTGATAAAAGTTGTGCAGAATCATTTATGAAATACGGATAGCCTTCTTTAGAATTTTTGAACACATTTTTGGATCTCTTAAAAAACGGCCAAATAGAATTTTTTTCCAAAGCTGACATCTTTTTCGGTAAAAAGTTTATGTCGAAAATGGCCGCTTTTACAAGACAAGATTTTTTGCACAAAAAGTATTCAGTGTTATTCAGGAATATGGTTGAATTTTTTCAGAATTTTTGCATAAGTCTCAAAATTTTTCTATTTAGCCATTTTTCCTGAGGTCCGAAAATGTAGCCAAAAATTATGTAAAAGATTATCCGTATTCCTTAAATGATTCTGAACAATATTTATTAAATCAAATTTTTCCTGCACGTTTTATGAGTCCGTCCCATTGCGTCGTTACTCTAAGCCCATAATTTTTGCTTTGACTGTACTATTTTCAGCCAATCCCGTACGACTAACTGCTCGTTTGTAAAATCTGGCAACCATGTTTTTCGAAAACAATCAGTAAATTCTGATGCATGCATTGTTGTCAGATTGTTGTGTGTGTTTTTTCCAAGAGTTTAATGATATTAATTTGTATTGTAACAATCAATGAGAATAATTTCAAATAATTCCCCAGTTGTTGTTTAATATTAGTTTAGTTTTTTTAAACATCGTAAGAAAAGTTTAAGTGTTAAAATTGTATATGTAAGTAAAATTTTCGTCTTTCCGTATAATACAATGTATACGAGCCTTAAATATACAATCTTTGCAACTAAATATCTCCGAAACTGTATTTTTCATAAATTTCATTTTGCACAAATCGATGCAGAATTAATCGGTATAAATTTCAAAAAATACTAAGAAAGTACCGCTCGTGATACAACTACCTTAAGACATAATTTGATCCCGTTCTAAGGAATAAATAAAATAATATCACTATTTTTCAAAAATTTCGATGCTAGAATTTTGGTCGGTTGATGATTCTAGAGGAAACATTCCTTCCTTTGCTTTTATGGACCGGTTGCCGCTGCTACGTATGCACTATTTTTATCGATAGCAATGTTATATGTTTATGGTTAAAAATAAAGTTTTTATATACTTTTATCACGTATAAATTAATGTTACAGTTTAATAAATAGTTTTGTAACGGCCTCTATTACTGTACTACGGCTGTAATAGGATTTATTATAACACTAGTGCTGTAATGCAATAACAATGGTATATTACATAACAAATGTGGTAAGTAGGTTTTTAGCACACGCAAAGTAAAGTTTGCAAAACAAGCCGCAGGCGAGTTTTGCATTCACTTAAGTGCGCTAAAAACGTTTACCACCCGAGTTTTGTATACATTTTATCTACAACCGTCAGGTTTTTTTATGATAATAATTTTTATTCAACGTTTATCTTAATTTTACACTAGCAATTGATTAAACTACCAGTTACTTCGGTCGCTGTCATTTATCGTCAAAATGACACCACCGCAAAAACAGCCATTGCAATCGGCAGTTGTAAATATAGGAAATTTGAGCAACTAGACTATTACGGTTAACTTTTAGTTCTGTATGTTAAGTAATTTATGTGGAGATAAATTATTGTTAAACGATCTTTAAATAAACAATTTTTGAAAAGTTCTTAGTATAAATGATCTTACCACACTAGAGCAGTAAAGTAACGGTTACCACACTAGTGCGGTAAAGTGACACTTACCATACTAAAAATAGTGATGGTAACCTTAGTTACCGCACGGTTGTAGATAAATAACTGTTATTTTTGTTTATAGAAAATGGGTAGATTTTTGTCAAGTCACTTGACATATGTTTGCGCGTTATGCGATTATTTACTTCTT
The DNA here is from genome assembly GCA_019359885.1 of Listronotus oregonensis. Lineage (NCBI taxonomy): Eukaryota > Metazoa > Arthropoda > Insecta > Coleoptera > Curculionidae > Listronotus > Listronotus oregonensis. The sequence goes on from JAHBCN010001027.1 coordinate 3,806, forward strand.
TATTTACACAGTCGATAAATTTTGTATAATATTCTTGTTGTATTACCACACTCGATGTATTATTATTATAACATCTAGTATTGTAATATGAATTTTTACAACAATTACATCGTAAATAACTATTCCACTGCTATACAAAAGAACACGGGAAAACGATAGAATTAACATTTAGAAATTATTAAGCGTTACACTTTCATTTAAAATTTAGATAAAATCTTAGTGGAAAAAATATACATATTTTTTTTTAATTTCACGGAAACCCTAAGTGATCTGTGGGTACTGCAGAAAATAGGATGAAAAACGCTGTATTAAAATGACAAGTAAATTACACAGGCTCACAAAAAAAAGTGTCCTGTGCTGGGTGTCTTACAGGATTTTCTGGCGTATTTTTTTCCGCTAAACACGAATCTGAAAATTGGAGATCAAACAGGCGTAATTTCAGATATTAACGATTTTTTTTTATTTAAAACGTTAATATCTTAAAAACTATAAAAGATACGCAAAACTTTGTATGACTAATCTATGTATTTTAACAAGACCTTTAATTTAAGTTATATAACATTTTTGTCTAAATGCAATATTTTTTGAGTTATAATCAGAAAATTGATTTTTTCGGGATTTTTTCAAGGTATAACTTTGGAAAAAAATTGATTTTTTTTGCAAATTTGGAGTGATTTGGAATTCAAATAAATAAAATAAATGATTTATTATTAAAAAAAAAACATAAATCACTTTAATAACAAATATACATATTTTTTTCTTATTTTGGACTAAAATTTTTGTCAAAATTACATTTTCGTTTATATATCCTTTATTATTTATCTTATTAAAAAATTTTATGTACCTTTAATCTCAGTCAGAAAATCTTAGCCCGACACCCAGCACACACCGCTTTTTTGTGGACCTGTGTTATTAAACAAATTTAATTTAGTTCTTTAAATATATTATACTAGAAGAACCAAATCATTTTACTTTGCGCTTGAATTTTATATACAGTTATAATGATTAGTAACTACTCTAATTAAATTAAATAAGTGTTTATTTTCTATTTTTCTCAGCAAAACTTTATTAACTAATTTTCTTGTGCTTTTACAAAATTAAATTTTCAAAAGATTTATGTTGATTTGCTGTAGCTTTATTTTGTTAATATAATTATTTCCATCGCTTCTGTTTTTGGGGTTTGCATTAAACATTCTGGGGGGCGGGAGTTGGTTGTCACATCCTATCTACGTCAATGGTTGTGAGTCAAATACATATCACCTTTTTTGTTTTTAAATTTTTATCAAAATTTTTTATTTTCAGATTCTACTGACATTAGTAGCAACCACGATTTTGACCACTTGCGCTTCCGAACTACAAAATTCAGAATTCACAAGAAGATCTAAAAGGTCACTTTTTTATAATCACATTTTTTCTTCAGTGTTTCACGACGTAAGTCCTTCAAGATCCTTATCACAAAGATTTTTTGAGGGAAGCAGAAATAATGATAGAATTTTATGGAGAAATGGCAATACTAACACCCACCAATGGAATGCACGAAGAGCAGAGAACTATAACCCGGCTGGATATTATAGGGTTTCAAATCTATATAAACATCCTAATGTTAATGTACCAAAGCCATTTAACATATATGGTTTACCAAAAGCAGAAACACCAAAACCTTTTCAAATGTATGGCCTTCCAAAAGCTACTGTAGTAAAACCATTTGAAATATATGGACCACCAAAGTCGGAGCTAGCAAAGGCATCAAAACCAGCACAAAAATATGACCTTCCAGAAATCATTGTACCAAAACCTTTTGGCATATATGGAGTACCAAAGCTAGAGACACCAAAACCATTTGTTATATCTATACCAACCAAGTCAGAGGCACCAAACCCATTTTCAGAATATGGTCTTCCAAAAGTCACCGTACCAAAGTCGTTTAGCACATATAAGCTACCAAAAAAAGGGATAGCACAACCATTTTTAGAATATAAGCTTCCCAAAACCACTGTATTAAAACCATTTGGAGTATACGATTACCAAAAGCAGAGACATCAAAACCGTTTTTAGAATATAGTCTCCCAAAAGTTATTGTATCAAAACCATTTGACCTATACGAAACACCAAAACCATTTCTGGAATATGGTCTTCCTAATACTAATACAACAAAACTTCTTGACATGTCTGAGCTTCCCAAGTCAGAGACACCCAAAACGTTTACAGAATATGGAGTTCCTACGAGCAGAGTATTAAACCGTCCAATATATATGAACCACCAAAGGCAGATAGACCAAAACCATTTTTAGAATATAGTCTTCCCAAAGTCAAGGTGTCAAGATCTTTGAATATGTATGAGCCACCCAAAGAGAAGAGAATAAAACCTTTTTCAGAATATAGCCTGCCTAAAGCCGAATCATCAAAAATTGTTAACCAATATGAGCCACCAAAGGTTAGGACAAGAAAACCTTTTTCGGAATATAGTCTTCCAAAAGTTAATGCATCAAAACCGTTTGACATATATGAACAACCAAAGGAAGAGACACCAAATCCGTTTCAACAAAATAGTTTTTCAAAAGTCACCATACTAAGACCATTTAATAAACATGAACTACTAAAATCATTTCAAAAATATGATCTTCCAAAAGTCACCCCACCAAAACCGTTTGACATATATGAACCTCCAAAGGTAGAGACACCAAACCCATCTCAACAATATAACCTTCCAAAATCCTTTGATACACGTGGATCACTTAAGCCAGAGATACCAAACCCTTTTTATTTAAACGAAATTCCTATAAGTAAATTACAAAATGTATCGAAAGTACATGTTTCTGCATCTTTTATTAATGACCATATTCAAGATGCTACAACTTTAAACTTAAAAAAACAAAACTCTTTTCCGAGCAAAAAAGTTCAGTCATCTCTGTATGATTTACCAAATACACACGCCCTGTCCTTTTCTTTGATGAGGAGTCTCTTCCTAAATATATCCCATTAGGTAAATACGATTTACCTGACAACAAGGAACTTTGGTCAAAACAAATCTTTAAATTACCCAAAAACGATATTTCTACTAGGTTTCTTAAAAACGATTACACTGCGTACAACCGATATAAAAACTTTTTACCACCAGGACTTTCTATACAGTACTCAGAAATTTATAAACAAGGACCATCACAAACAAAAGTACATTTAGGTCTAGGTGATAATACCCGGCAGGAAGTAATTTTAGATCGTCAGCTCTACAATTCAAATAATTACCTAAAACCTTTAAACAGTTATATCCCTTATAACACCCATACATCTAATTTGTCGAGGAGAAAGAGGTCAACCGCTGATTATGAACAAGTTGGTGCAGCCAAAGAGGCTCCAAGTAAACCAGCTTTACCAGAGGACGTTATTTTATTATCGAAGGATGGCCTACAAAAAAACGAAAACACACCTAATCTCCAATCCTTTACATCGAATCAATTTAAAGAACTTTTTGAGATTAACTATAAAAAATTCCCGTACAAAGTTAAGCCTTTTGTTTTTACGGAAAATGACACTCCTGAGGATTTAAGCACCTTTCTTCCTTTATTCGTAAGATCGGTACCATGGTCTATACTAGTAGAAGAACCAGAAGCATATGGCGATAAAGTAATAAGAAGATACACTGCAAGTGGAGATTTTTATGGACCGAAAATAGAAAGAACCGCTGGTAGATATAGAACGATCGAACAAGTAAAAGAATGGAAAAAACAGAATCGAAGCCGCATTCAAAACAAATGGAAAAAATCTTACGGAATAGTGACACTTGCTTTACCAGCACCGGAAAGTTTCAATGTTTTTTACCACATGTTGAAATAGTTGAAGAAGATCCACCAAGGACTTTCCGTGGCAAATTTAATCCACCACGTTACTATAAAGTCTTTGATTTTAAACTTAACAATACATATTATAGATTGCTACAAGCATCAAAAGAAAAATGGAATGATGGTAACAACATTTCCACAAGGCCAAAAAATAATTATGGAGTTTTAAAAGCAGAAGCAATAGCAGAACAATATAATAATCATAATAATATTTCAAAAGCACTAGAAGAGAGTAAACGTATAAAAAGGTCTTATTCTAACGACATTTATAAATTTGCATCAACCAATGATATTTCAAAATATTTATTGAATAAGATCTCCGATACAGGTTTATGGAATAATTCCAAGTGCGCTGAACATGATGAGTTTCACGTGCATGATAATTCTGAGATTTTGACAAATAAATACCAAGAAAAAATTGATATTTCATTGGTAGACATATCTCAGTCATTATTTAAACACGGTACAAAATTTTTATCAAACCTAAACAAAGAAAACACCAATGGTTGATTTTAATATGGGGGATTATGAGCAAAACATAAATCCACTTGATATTGAGCTAAATAGAAACAACAACTTTGGGAAATATGATACTGTTTATAATCATAATGTCATTTTAGATTCAAAACCATACAAAACTTATGAAACTCCTATATTGGAAGTCTCTGGAAAAAGAACTAAAAGATCCGCCTTTCATAATCCCATATTTACTTCCGTGTTCAGCAATGCATATCAGTCAACACCTTTAAGAGAAAATTTATTAAAGGTAGGTCCCAAGGTTATGTGAACGTATGGAAGAATAAAGAAGTTCCTTTGCGAAAAATACATTTACCGTTTGATGAATACGAAGATCCAAATAAACCTGTTCCATTTCCTCACCAAACATATGGAATTCCTTACCAGGAAACTCTAAATCTACATAACACATATAGATTACCAAAATTAGACATATCAAAGCCCTTCAAAGAATATAGTGTTCCAAATGTATACCCAACAAAACCTTATGCGGCATATGGTGTTCCAAATAAAGAAAATCGCAACCAGTTCAAATATATGGATTAATTACTGTGGCAATCAATCCTCAAGAAAGTTATAGTATTTTAAATAAAGCACACTATAACGAATTACCCAAAACCAACACCAAACTATTTACGAATGTAACAGTTTCAGCTTCTCAACAAACACCTAAACTTTCTCGTGAAACCTTTGGAGTTCCGGAAGCCAAACTACCACAACCACATCAAATATATGGCCCTCCACAATCATTTCACCAAAATGATATTCGAGTTGTACAAAGAAAAAAAAGATCAACATTTTATAATCCAATATTTTCTTCGGTATTTGGTGACTCACCACAATCGAAATCATTTAGTGAAAAATTCTTTCAAGGAAGTTACGAAGCTGACATAAATTTATGGAAGGATAATAATAAAGAAGTTTCTCAAAGAAAATTCCAATCACCGTTTGATGAATACAAAATTCCGAATAAACCTCACCAAACATACGGAGTTCCCCATCAAAAAATTGTGAAACCACATGAAACCTACAAATTACCTCATGAAATCTACGGAATTCCTCATAAAGAAATAGTGAAAGCACCTAATAGTTACAGGTTACCTAAAGTGGACATACCCAAGCCTTTTAAAGAATATGGTCTTCCAAAAGCTAACCCATCAAAACTTTATATATCTACTGTAAGTTTTCACCAAGAAGGGTCAAAACCAGCTGACCAGTATGGTCTACCTAAAGTGGCTATTAAAAAACCATTTTACAATTATGGTATTCCGACTAAAGAAAAGTATGACCAAGAAATATATAACCTTCCTCGTGAGACCTATGGAGTTCCAAATACCATATCGCAAAAGCAACATAAAGCTTATAGTTTTCACAAATCATCATATCAACATAGCATTCCATATGTACAAATTTCAAAATCAGAAAATATCAAAACACATAAAAGAACAAAGAGAGGTACATTTTATAATCCAATATTTTCTTCTGTATTTAGCAACGCACACCAGTCAAAACCTTTAACTGTGAGATTCTTTGAAGGTAGTCGCGAAGGTGATATAAACCGTTGGAATAATGGATATAAGAAAGTACCATGGTTGGAAGTAAACTCATTAAATGATAAATATAGAGTTCAAAATAATCCTAAAGCATCTCAAGAAACTTATGGAGTTCCTTATTCCACACCTACTAAACAACAGAAAAATTTTGAACTACCCAAAATAGGTATTCCTAGGCCCTTTAAGGAGTATGGTATTCCAAAAGTTTCAGTTTCCGGGGACATATTTGGGCATCCCAATAATACCTACGGAATTCCGAAATCCGAACTGCCTAAACCATATGACACCTATGGAATTCTATCCAGGCAAGATACTGTTATACATGTACATGGTTCTAAGCTAACCCTACCAAAATTTAGTGCAAGTAAGTTGTATAATACTCACAATATACCCCAAAGAGTTTTTATGTTCCAAACTTAACACCTCAATACAAATTTCCGAGTATTCCGGTCATGAAACCTTCTAGTCATATTGTAAAGCCCGATTTTTCTTTTTTTGATCAAAGAGAGTCATCCAAAGTTAATCATAAAACTAACCTACCAAAATCCAATAGCAGAATACCATTTCAAAAGATTGTTTCAACTTTATTTAAACCTAGTTATACGAGACCATTTGTTAAATATAATATTCCGCATTGGTCAACCATTCCTAGTATCCCAAACAGTGTTTTATCAGGACACACACTTCCTATCATTATTACGTTGGACAAGTTAGAAACCAAACTTTAAAAAACACTGATTATAAAAAGATGTTTTCACCTGGTTTAACTATCCCTAATCAGAACGTACCCACAAAATTTATTCAACACATTGTTCCGAATGATACAATAGATATTTCAGATAATCAAACGACTAAACCGACACCACAGTACAGTGTCTTCAAGTATTGCACAGGTTCAAGTTCCAAATATACCTACTTTTAGACCACATGAAACAAATGGATTAACAATTCCAAATAATAACGTTCCTGTAAAGTTTTCTCAACATACTAATTCAAAAACTCCGGTAGCTATTTTAAATCCACAAAGTACCAAACCAACACACCAGTACAGTATCCCAGGGGTTTCCCAGGTTCAAGTTCCAAAGGTGCCTACCTTTAGACCTCATGAAACCCATGGTTTAACTGTTCCATATCACAACATCCCTGTAAGGTTTACTCAACAGACTAATCCAAAAAATTCAGTAGATATTTCAACTTCCGAAAGTACTAAACCGGCACAACAGTATAGTATTCCAACTACTTTTAGACCTACTGAAATACATAATTTAAGTGTTCCAAAGCAGAATGTTTCGGTAAGATTTCATAAACAAAGTATTTCAAATGTTCCCATGGGTAAAAATGTTATTTATGATATCCAAAATGTTTCTGCAAATGTTAAACCCACTTTTGAACCTGCTTTAACTGGACCACTAAAAGAAAATATTGAATATAATTCAAAATTTTTTGCGCATTTGTCAAAAAATGTTTCTATTCTACCAAAGAAAAATATTGATAATTTTAAAACAAAAGGTGACAACTCAGTTCATTCAGATTTAAGTATCAAGACTACTCAAACAATTCAGGAAAATAATGTACCAAAATTAAACATCAACAATCTTATAGTATCGTTTCTTAAAAATAAAACCAAAGATAATTCTTTAAAAACTATTCCTACAAGAAAGACGAATATTATTCTTCAAAAGGAACTACTAAAACTAAATCACAATAATCTTAATAATTTTACTGGTGTTGATATTGTAAATTCTGAGCAAACCAAATATTTACCAAATATTTTAAATCTATCAATTTTACTCAAATTGCTACTGACAAAGAAACTACATTTAAATTTTTAAATAACCAATCTTTAAATTCAAGTCTCATTTATTCCAACAATACTTTAAAAAACAGTATATTCGAAAACAAAATAGCACAGAATCTACCACTTTTCAACTTTTACCAAATAAAGACAAAATGTTTCAGTTTAAAGGAGTAAGTTTTAATTTACCAAAAATATCTAAAAACACTAAATTTTTAACTTCTGGAACTTAACTACACAGCAATATGATAGTGAAAAAAATATTCCAGTCAAAAATATTATAGCTTCATTTCTTAGAAATAAAACTCTTAATTATGGTAAAACAAAAACAGCTCTTTAGAAATTATTTTTTCAGAAAATAAAAATATAACTGCTTCAACAAGAACTACCAAAAGTAAACCGCAATAATTTTACTTATTTGAAACCTGTTAAAGATGTGGAAACTAAATATTTAAAAAATATTTCTAAATCTGTCAATTTTACTCAAACACCGACCCCTACAGGCAAAAATATTTCCGAAAGTACACAATATTTACCTAAAAATACAAAATCTAAGTTTTTGGAAAACACATTTGTAGTGTCAAACGCTTCTCGGACTTTTGGTGTTATTAATCAGATTGCTACAATAAAAAAATATCAACCCAAGAAAAATATAGTAGTATCAATGTTTAAAAACAGGTTCAATGATGTAGGTTCCAATTTAACAAAAATATCTGAAGCCAATACGTATTTAGTTTCAAATCAGAGTGAAGTCGTTAATTCAACTTTAAGTGAAACTTTCCAGAGAAATAGTAGCAAAGACAATATTCCTGTTAGAAATATTGGAGCAACATTTTTCAAAAATAGAAATTTTAATAATATTAAAAGAATTAACAGTACTTCAAGGGTTGTTTCAAGGAAACCTATTTCATCTAATGTTGCAACATTTTCGGGTAAAAACATTTTAGCTAACAGAAACCGAACAACTTTTTTGCAAAATCGTAGAATTTCAGATATTTTTTCAAAGACTGTTTCAAGTAATGTTTCAGATACTGTAAATAATGTAAGATTTAACGAAAATAATAGATCAGATATTCCTGTAGAACAAAATACTGTTACTAATGGTGGTTTAAGAAACAGGACTTTGTATCGCGGTAATTATGGCCTCCCAGTTGCAAAAAATCTAACTTTAAGTAGAGGCAACTTTCCAGTGCCCAACATGTATAAAAATAGGGTTGTTAATATAAGAAAAAACGTTACTAAATTATATAATGTAAGCAATAGTAGTAGATACATCATAAAAAATCGTACTTCAATAATAAAATTAAAAAATATGCAAAATCATAAAAATATTGAAACTACAACTGAAAATAATTTTAATACAGAAAATAAACTTGTATCTTCCTATAATACCACAGGTGAAGCTAATATTTCAGCTGCTAATACAGTGGGTGATTTACAGGGAAAAAAAGTACTGGTAAAAGTAATTAAAAGGCCAATAAATAAGAGAAAAAATATTGTGGTAAGTAAGTTAGATAGACACCAAGAGACTAGTGATAAAACTGTAATATATGAGCGACAGGGTCGGTAGATGTTTAGGGTAGTAAAATAGATATATATATATATATATATATATATATATATATATATATATATATATATATATATATATATATATATATATATATATATATATATATATATATATATATATATATATATATATATATATATATATATATATATATATATATATATATATATTATATAATTATATATATATATATAATATTTTTATATATATATATAAAATATTTTATTTATTATATATCTAGTATATATTTATATAATATATTTATATTATTATATAAGATAAATATATATAATTATATATAATAATAAATATATATATAAAATGTACAAGGTGATAAATCCTTAAATATTTTGAACTGTATCTTTAAGACATTTCGTATTAAAAAATAATTATTTACAAATGATACTTTTATTCAAAATATTAATACTATTTTATACAAAGATAACAAATAAATCTTTTTTTACTTTGCAATAAAGAATAAATAATAATAGCCTGTAAAGCTAATTTAAAGCTGTATCTCTTAAGAATTGATTGTTTAAAAATTATGCCCAAACTGTTGATAGGACATTAAAAAATTAATCATCTAATTTTAAAATTTTGATTTATGTACAATAAATCACTTTATGTTATAGAACATTTTCAAAAGAAATAATATCCTCGTAAAAATATTATAAAAATAATTATATTATTATAAATATAAAATCATATTATATAATATACTCATAATATTTTTTAGATAAGAATATAAAATATAAATTATATTAGTCTAAATTTTTTAAATATATTTTCTCATTAGATAAATACTGGTTGTTATTGTTACATAGATCACATAATATTGAAAGAATATTTATAAAAGAATAATATATAATTTAAAATATGTATTATAATATATATATATTAATATATATATATATATATATATAAATATATATATATATTTAATATATATATATATATATATATATATATATATATATATATTTTATATTTCTGTTTTTATATGCTAGTTTTCTTCATTTACTTCCCCCTCCTCAGACCGCAAACCTAGTTGCGCCACTGTATCAGGTTATTTATTTTTATATTTAACAAATGTAAGAAAGTTTAAAGATGATGTGTTAGTTTTTAAGAAAGTATTCTTGTATTGTACAGTTTATGTAACATTTAGTTATTTATTTTATATACAAATACAATAATTTGTAAATCTACTACGACTTTTATTTTTTTAAATTTTAGAATTTTTTGTCCAATTTTTCCATTTTTTTTTCATTTAAAACAGTTTCCGGAATTGTTGCAAAGTAATTTTTTGCAGGTAGATCCTTACTTAATACCAAGAAATCGTTTAAAGAAAAGTGCTACTAAATGTGCGCCTTTCTTAACTAGGTTTTTTGAATTTCTTACGACACATGCATATTTCGGAAATACTGGAAGGCCCCTTATATTCATTCTATTCCCAAAAAAAGTTCTAAAAGCTTCCCTTTTAACTATAGACCAATATACCGGTTGACAATGAAGTCCATATCCATCCTTTTATTTTTTTGAATGAAAACATGGCGCTTTCAAATTTTAGGATACTAAATTGTTGGTTTTCGAGAAAATGGCGCCAATTAAAAATGTCTAACGCCCACACATTAGGCACTTATATGGGAAAACAAATGAATTTTATAAAAATGTTTATTTTAACTGTTTTTGAAGACTCCTTCTGCCAAGGTCATAATAATACCTCTTCCGGCTTTACCGGAACTGCTGCAAAAATCGAGTTTCCTAATAATGTTACTTAAAAAATTTTAATGGCACGCCGTGTATTCAACATTAATTCAAATTAGGCATATGGTTCTGAACATTTTGTTTATGGAGATATTTACCCGGACCTAATATTTTCTTGATATGGACCCTTTTGTTTTCCTATTTAAAAACGTAATGAGCGGACGTTTGGACATATTCAATTGCCATCTTCTTGAAAACCTATAAAGGTAGGTATATGACACAATGGAGGTTTTATATCAGAAATGGCTTATAGAATTAAAATCTTAAGAATTATACAGGGTATTTAATTTATGATAATTTATATTTGAAATATGAAAAATTACGCCAGTTGCGGTAAACCGGAAGTGATAAAAGAACTTTATTATATTTAAAATTTCCATCTCGTGACACAATATTTCATCCCCAAATTTGAAAGCAATTTGTTTTTATTCAAGAAAATTAAAGGCTGGGTAGTGATTTCATAATCACCCTGTATTTTTTTTCAATTTTTTAAAACGTTTATAGAACATTTCTTTAATCGCCTTTTTAGCTTTTTTGTGACAGAGTTTTTCCGTATAGCTAAAAGGTCAACATTTGAAGTACGTAAAAAAACACAAAACTATACATGGCAGATTGTACGGATTCCGTCGCAAGAGTTCTACAGCAGATATTTTTTTTTCATTTGTTTTGCATCACTGAAACAAGTCTAAAATTCTTCTCTACGCTTTTCCACCTAAATTCTTTTCATAGCTTTAAAGTTTTCCTTTTAGTGGACGTCGATCCTATTTCTTGCTCACATCATGATCGAAAACTCTTCTTTCTAACTATAGACCTATATTCCTTCTTTTAGTTGTTTGTACGGTAATGGAACATTTTATTAATTCCCAAACCTTTAAAGTATTTGGAAAAACACAAAACTTTACATGACATAAAATGAATTCCGTTACAAAGATCTACAGCAGATCTTCTTTCCTTTAATATCCTTGTTCACACGAATAGAGAGTTGTAGAGTCTTGAGTATCTTGGTGAACCTCAGATTGTTGTTTTTGACATATCCAAAGCTTTTAACCAGGCATGGCATGATTAAAGAACTTCCTTCCTACGGTCTAATTGACGTATATCACTTACTCTAGGTGGTCATTCTTCCAGCTTTTGGCAAATTAATGCTGGGGTGCCCGAGAGCTCAGTACTAGCACTAACTATGTTTCTTCTTTACATCAACGACCTTCCCTCTCCCACAATTAATCCTATTCTTAAGCCAGCCTCTAGGCCTGTTGGAGGGCAAGCTCAAGGTGGTGCAGGTATCTATTTCACAGGACCTTCAACTAATACTGAATTGGGGCGCCAAAAATCTTGTCCAGTTTAATGCCTTCAAAAAAGAGTAATGTTCTGCCAATGCTTATCCATTACATATGTGCGGCCAAGTTCTGCAGAACAAAAAAACATTCAATCTTGTTGTCGTTACTTTTAAGAAATACCCTAACTGGTACAAACATAGCTCAGCGACCGTAAAAAAGCTTGGATTCCTTTTTCGAGCCAGAAAGTATTTCACTCCGATAATCTGCATAATCTGTATGTATCCAAAATCAGCCCCTCTTTAGAATATTGTTTGCATGTCTGAGGGATGGTGCCTTCTACTTTGTTGGTACTTTGATTTCATTCAAAAAAAAGCTGTTCGTCATAGTAATGATCCCACGCTTACTGAAAAGCTTCCTTCTCTTGCCCACCGAAGGGCTGTAGAAGATTTGTCTCTCTTTTATAGGCTTATGCTCCGAGGAGTTGGCCAGTATAACTTCTCCTCTGTAGTTCACAACTAAGCAACACGTAATGCCAGTTTGCATCCTTTCACAGTCCAACTTGAGAGGCCCCGAACTTCCCACGTTTTTCGTTCTTTTGACCCTAAAGTTTTCAGACCATGAACCTGCTACTCGCAAAAGTTTTATCTTCTCCTTTAAATCTCCTAGTATTTAAGTTAAGTGTGAATAAACTCCCTTTTACCACATATTTTAAGTTACAGGGATACAGGGAAAACACCCAGAATAAAATTTATTTATGAAGAAAAAATAAAGTTTCAAAAAATAATACACTATAATGTCTAGCAGAGGATTGCCACGTAGGATAAAGGCATAAGTGATAACGTACCATGGGTGTCTTAAGTGTGGTAAAAGGGAGTTTAATCACACGTAACTTAAATATTCGAAGATTGGAAGGAGAAGATAAAACTTTTGCAAGTATCAGGTTCCATGGCCTGAAAACTTTAGGGTAAAAGGAACTAACAACGTGGGAAGTTCGGGGCCTCTCAAGTTGTACTGTGAAAGGATGCACAAAACTGGCGCTATGTGATGCTTGGTTGTGAACTGCCAGAGGAGAAATTATACTGGCCAACCCCTCGGAGCATAAGCCTATAAAAGAAAGACAAATCTCCTACAGCCCGTAGGTAACGAATAGCTCTTTTTTGATTACCTCAGACATGCAAGCAATATTCTAAGGAGGGTTTGATTTTGGATACGTACAGATTAGAAGGAGCGAAATACATTTTGGTTTGAAAAAGGAATCCAAGCCTTTTTAAGCTTGATAAAGCTATGGATGTATTATATTTGTGCCAGTTAGGGTATTTCTCAAAAGTAACGTAAACAAGATCGAATGATTCTTTGTTCTGCAGAACTTAGCCACTCATATGTAATGTATGAGCATTTGAGGTTTTTTTGCGACAAAGAACATTACTCTTTTCTGGAGCATTAAACTGGACAAGATTTTTGGCGCCGCAATTCAATATCACTTCAAGGTCCTGCGAAATCGATATCTGCACCATTCTAAGCTTGCCCTCCAAATAAGGCCTAGAGGCTGGCTTGAGAAATTGAATATTAGAGTTGAGGGTACTATTGTCAGCAAAACTACAAATAGGATTGATTGTGGCAGAGGGAAGGTCGTTGATGTAAAGAAGAAACATACCTAGTTAGTGCTAGCTCTCGGGCACCCCAGCATTAATTTGGTAAAAACTGGAAGAACGAGCACCTACAATAAGTGATATACGTCAATTAGACCGTAGGAAGGAAGTTTGTTAATCATGCCATGCCTGGTTAAAAGCTTTGGATATGTCAAGAACAACGATCTTAGATTCACCAAGATACACAACACTCCACAACTCTTCAGTCGTGTAAACTAGGACATCAAAGGAAAGAAATGTAACTCACCTGGGTTAATGGGCAATGACAAAAAAACAGAAATCGCTAGAATCATCGTGGAATCAGCTGACTGACGTGTGTCATCCATAGTAATGGATTTGTAGCTTTTTAATTTTATTTTATAGTATAAAAACATATTATTGTGTAATAAATACATGATTATTACTCTTTGGTTTTATTTATTTTATTATTTCAATATAGGAAGCAGCTAAAGAAGTTATATCAGATGGATTAAATCAACTTATCTCGTAGCGAAACTACATAAAAATAGCGGATATCAAACCATCTTTTCCTTAACTTCTCTTCAATGTTATTTTTCGATGTAGTTTTTTTGTGGCCTAACGGAAATGATAATGTTTAATAAAATATTATGGTCAAATACCAAACACTTATTTTAAAAAACTTGTTTAGAGTAAAAACTTATTTCATGATTATTTTCAAAAAATAAAAATTAAACTTACTTTTCTAACTTATCCCCTATAGCAATTATATCGAACAATTACTATTGTAAAAAATTAACTTTTGAAAACACATTAAAATTTTGTTTTTTATAAAACATTTAAATTTATTTAGATTACTTAAAGAAACAAACGTAAAATTATCCCTATTTTTGGATCAATTAAATGTTTCACATGGTTTTTGCTCTTCAGTAATTAAAATATGTTTTCTTTTTTTTAATTACAATGTTAATTTGCACCTACCTCGTCTACCCTAAGGTATATTCAAACTTTGATCACTGTTTTGGGAGTTTAAAAAAGATTTTTATTAGGAATACATTTTTGTTTGAGAGATAGGATATAAAAATGTTTTCCATATGATTCAACAATTATGTCGGTCAGTGTTTTTTCCAGATCATACCCTATTTAGAAAATTTACCTATGTTTGAGGAATGCCGTTTCAAACAACGCTTAATATTTTTGATTGCAATTCTAAATTTTAGCAGAACTGTCGCTCTTTTATAGGTATTTTAACGGCTTTTAGTAAGTTCTGTTTATAACTTAAGCTTTGGGATTTCATGTATTGTCCCAAAGTTAAAAAAATAAAGTCATCAAGCAATAAGACTGACTGATGCTAGAGTTTCGGGTATGGATATTTAAAAATTATTGACGTTTATATATTTTACAATAAGTGAACATAATTTCAATATTTCTATAAATTTCACTCCATAAACAAGTTATTCTATAACAAAAACTTTAATTCATTGAGAGCGACCAGAACATTTCATTACTTCATAATAAGTACTTTAAGGCTGGAAGAGCATCCATCCGTGTTTTATAATTACTATGCGTTAAAATTAATTTCATTTATTTTGTAAAGATTAAGCTTTGCGTAAGTCCAATTTGATATCAGCAAAATTATATGATTTTTTTTACCGCTAGCCTATAAATGTAACAAATAAATTTGTTTTACAAAAGTTTTTGGTTAGTGAAGTAATAAAGATAAATTTGTAATGCCGGTTAATTGTTTTCATTTTTCGATACATTAACTTTTTTGCTTGTAACGCTTTTCAATTTTGTAAAACACTCTTATGGGTTTCATCAGCAAAATAAAATTACTTTTGGATGATCACAAGACAGATAATTATGGCTTTTAAATGGACTCGTTAATGTTTTTATTTAAGGTTTATTAGCAACAAAATTTTATTTTATAGTTTTTACCAAAAAAATGTATTTATAAAAAAGAGAATTTTAGGCCATTGTCTGCAAGAAATTAAAAAATAATAAGGAACAAATTCGCAAGAGAAATTTTATGACTAAATATGGTTTCTGGGTACCTACGTACGAAAAAATTACAAAGCACTATTAAATTTTAAATTATCCTAAAATCTACGCATTTTTAGCAAAAATATATGAACACTTTTTCAAGAGAATGAAATTTTCTATTAAAGTTAAAGCAAATTATAAAATAAATTCAAAAAATTAATTACAAACAATAAATCGCAATTTATAGATTGACAAAGTGTTTCATTAGTCCAAGCTTAATATGGAGAGGCGGTAGCAGCACTTTTTTTTACACATATTTAATGTTTGAAGTACCAGGTTTAAAAGAAGTTCTATGAGGCCGCCAATCCTTTTTAGTGTAGTGTTCTTTTATTGCCTACTGTCCCACAGACACAAAAAACAGCAATACTTTGGAAAAACCCTTAAAGTCCTAGCAAGATACCTATGACTTTAAAATCTTCACAGATATTCCACTGATACTTTTCATATTTAACATAATTTAATATGTCATAGGTTTTTTTTCATAGTCACTAAATGAGCTAAAGAAATAGATACATTTTTGTTTCCATCATAAGGCAGGACTGCTTTTAGGCTGTATTTCAACGAATCTATGAATTAAAGCCGCTCGCTAGGATCATGTTCCATATTATGCTCATTTATTAAACCCGTTGATTGTTCTCAATCAACGTTAAACCATTAATATCACAACAGACCGTAGCGACCCTTTCATTAAAAAAAACTTGGTAATGTAACACTCCGTTTTTGGTAAGTGAAAAACTAGTTTTTTGTTTAACAAGTTCCATTGTTGAAATCTGGAACCAAGAAGTTCCGATTTTTGTTTTGATAATCCTAGGTCACGTACCTGGTCATTTAATTCATTTTGAGTTATTAAGTGATGTTCACTAGTTGGTAAAATTGTTGGGTCACAACTGGTATTCTCAAGAAGTTGTGGATCAGATTTTAATGAAGGATTAGAATCACTGGAAAACACGATTTCCAGGTTTAAGGGCACTATCGGTACCGGTTGTTCCTGACAATGAAGAACTGGCCTAAGTGCAGAAGGCAAATTTGAATATTCTATTTTGCGTCTATGTTTTTTTGAAATCCCTTTTGTTATAGTGATGCAACTTACATGGTCAGTAAGTTCTCTCAACACCATAGAAACAGCAAACGGCCTAGAATTTTTCTTGCGATGCATCCACTGCACTAAATTTACGTGACAAATCACACAACAGACATGAGAAGCCCAACTTTTATCTTGATCCTCAATTTGGCACTTAAAATATAAAAAATAGGCTTTTTTGACCTTTGAGGACTCGAACTTGCCATTTTATATCAAAATTGACGTAAACACTTGACTGTACTGTAAACCGGGACTGAAACCAACCAAACTGCAGAAAACAATAAAATTAAAGTTTAGTACAATACTGTGAAAATAACCCCTATGTGGCCTTGTTGTACTTTCCGGTCCTAAGGCAGGTAAAAATGATTTCAAAGATCGCATTACATAAAAGAGAAGCAGGTACTTGAAAATGGGACGTGCTAGGTCATTTCTGGGAAAAGTGTTGTAATAACTTCCTAAATGAAACACAAAATAAGCATTCTCATCGATGTTACAAAATTATGTCGACTTGTGTAATCAGCGTATAGTCAATATGCATGATTGAAAGACCGACAAAGGGAAATGGTATTCACCATTGAGCCACACGTTGTCGTGAACTTCACCCAGTTCCTTTATATAGATATTAGTTTTCGCTGAGGCGGAGAACTCAATCACATACATAGAGCTATTTATTTTATCAAGGAGAACGATATCAGGTTTATTTGCGCAAATTTGATGCGTAGTTGGAAACGCATAATTCTAATATATGCGGCAGTTATCATTGTCCACTTCTGCCTTAATATCGCAGGAAGCAAATGGCAGCATCGCTGTTTCATCGATGCCGTAGTAACGTCTGAGGTGATAATAAAGTACCCGAAGCGCATCGTTATGTCGGTGGATGTAACCAGTGACAGCATGCACTAAACAAGCTGACAATAAGTGCATAAGTGTTTCGATTTGCTCTCAACAGGCTTGACAAGCAGTATCAGGAATGTTAGAAAACTGACTTCGGTAAACCAATGTGTTTATCACCCCATCTTTGCATGGGGTGATAAAGCACTATATAATATTTTTGTATGTTTCTGTAAAATACTCCGTACTGAGGCTTATTAAAGTGAATTTCAAAGAGCATCTGCTGTTCTGCTCTTTTGACTACAGTTCTTACAGCTTTAGACTCAAGTCTAATAAGTGATTGGTTGTTAATAGGTTCTATTGCAAATCTGAGACCGAATTTTTCCGTTGATCATTCCACTTTCTTTAATAGAAATACTCCAACATTAGCCATTTTGTGTGCTCTTGCTAGTTGCAGCAATAAATCCGTACTATTGGCAACATGGCAAGCGAAACTCAAAACCAGCCGATCATGAAACACTCCAAGCTTAAAAGGCCACAACCTCCTTAGTGGCGTAATGTTGCATCATTTTTCGTGTGCTAATGTCCAGCTTGCGCAGTTCTTCTTGCCTCCACTTAACTACTCCGAAATAGTAAAGCAGTACAGGTACTGCTAAGATGTTAGTAGCAACCACCTTATTTAATTCAGATAATTCGGATTACCAAATTCTCCGTTAACGTTGCCTGTAGTTGCTTCTGACTTCGGTCTTTACAGCTCTAATATCTTAAGTAAGGTTTTGGTCGATACCTAAATATTGATAATTTAATCATAGAGGACGCTCTCAGCAGCTGGACAACTTCTAAATCGTTCCTGTGTCGGCCCCTATTTAGCCTAAGTTTTGCACACTTGTCGAGGCCAAACTCCATTTCAACTCTCTAAGGTTTCATTTGTATTGGATTAAGGTTTGTGTGATGCATCTATCGATTCTCTTTGCAACCTTTTTCTCCTTGCTGCTCCCCTACATCAAAAAGTATATGATCAACCGCACCGAATATTCTAGAATATAAGATTCTGATAAATGCCTTGTAGCAAGTATTGAGGGAAGTGATCATGTTAAAGTTTTTCGGGTTGTTTTAAATCCCCCTTTTTTGGTATCAATATAGTTCGGCCTTCTTCAAACCACTTGGTAATTGAAGTATCCCCATTGAGCCAGGAATCAAAATTCTGGCTAAATAAAGATGTGTACTGGGGAATTTCTTCCACCAGTAATTGTTAATACCATCTCAAATATGTGTAGAATAGTTTCTTACACCAACTAAGGTACTTTTCACCTCCTTCGGTGTGATTGGCGTGCTCTTATGCTGGTCAAGCTGCTTGCCCTCACAATAGGCTCTAAAGTCAACCAAAGCAGGAGTCCCTCCAACCTTTTTCTTTAAGCTGTTGGTAATAACACTCAAGGATGGTATGCGATCTAGGCAACGCTGTTTAATACTGAGAAGCGTTTCGCTGTTAACTGTATGGGTGTTTTTGGCGTAGCTTTAAAGCTATTTTCCTGATCTTTCTAGTTAAAACAAACAACACCCAAGGATGGTATGTGGTCTAGGCAACACTGTTTGATACTGAGAAGCGTTAGTCCGTCTGTTTTTGGCGTAACTTTAAAGCTATTTCCCTAATCTTTCCAGTGAAAGGTCTGTTGGCTGAGATATATTCCAATACTTTTTATACATATACGTAACGCCTCTTACTGCGTTTTATTGGCTATTTGCTGTTGTAGAAATAAGTTGTTAAGTGTCAATATATCCGTATATTTGAAAAGTCTGTCTCGAAGTGCGTGGTCCGCTTGTGCGATAATTTGAGACTTTATGTTGGACTTGATATTGATGTTTACAAGTCTTTCTGTTAATTTATCATGGGCGTTCTCGGAGGCAATTTTGTTTACTATATCCCCGAATTCTGGTTCTGTCCTGGTTCCAGGTCTTGAGGTGGCCCCTGCTGTTTTGAAGTTCTGACGTAACCAGAGCGTTTAAGATAAGCTATACTGTCTCTCAAATATTGTTGGGAAAAATGACTTAATTCAGGATGTTTACAACACAATGCGGTGTTCATTCGTCCCATTTAGCTTCTAGTGGTGAATTCGCTAAATGCATATGCGTCCATCAGATCGTCCCTAGGTTTATCCGTCCATGTGAAGCATCCATGTCCATTGCTAAGGTTGTTTAAGGGCATCTATCCAGTTGCTCCTCCAACTTTTAGTGTCCCTCTATTAGAATGGGGTGGATTGTGGGGATTAATATTATTAATACTATTATATTATCACTACTTTTTTAATTTTATAAATAAAATTTTAAAAAAATTTTGAAATTTAAAATTAAATAAATTTTTATTCACAAAATTAAAGAAAAAAATAGTCCTTTATTAGTACTATCATGTGAAATAAAAAAATAAGAATTGATGTTATAAGGAGTGTATCAAACATTTTTTATTTTTTAAAATTAAGTATAGCTTTAATTATATTTTTTTAGGCAACCCATTGGCGATACTTTAATTAACGTATATTTGATAAAAAATAGTTTTTATTCGATTGGAACATGGGTAAAGGTCGCTTCTAATTAGGATCCCATACTACTAGAGAAATAAAACATATTTAAAATGAAAGATATAAGTGTATTATTAGAGAAGAACATTTTAGATCCCCTCTGTTTTGGTTTTAAAAGTAGTAGCTAGCAAGCAATTATATACTTTAAGGATTTAAAAAAATAAATAGAAGTTTTGTTTACTAATTGATTTTATTTATTTAACAAATTTAAAAATAAATACATGTCTAGAATTTATTTAAGTCTCTCTTCCAACATTTATTAATCTATCCAAAGTCAGAATCCTTCCTTCATATTCTTTTAAAAGAAGCTCGTTGGCATTATAATGAGCTGCTATGGTTTCAGCGTCTATATTATGCATTTTATTTCCACCAGGTCCTTTTGGTATTTCATTTATTTTAGGATCTTCTTGTATTAATGTTGTTTTGACTACTTCATCTTTTCTACCACCTTCTTGAACTCCTGATTCTTGGATTGTACTTCCTTGGTCCATTGTTTCCATATTATTTGGCTCTTGTATTTGCATGGTATTTTCCGGTTTCATTGTTTGAACCTCACTTACTTCTTCTTCATTCGTGGCACTTCTTTGTTTTCTCACGTCGCCGACTTCATTGGTTTCTGTGGTTTTGTCGGTACTGCTAACAGGTGCGGTAAAGAATATTGGGGGATTGGTCATATTTTCAGTTATTTCTGATGCTGCTCCTTCAACATTATCGCCCCCTGTGACTGGACCAAGTGCCAAACCAAATAAACCTAAAATATCATTTTAAAATCCTTAATAATATTTGTTATTAGATAAAAAAAAAACTAACAACAAATGTTTACATTTGCATATGACACATCTAGTGATATCCACAAGAAGAGAAATTCTTTCGTCTTGTCAAGATTTTCATCTTGTTCAGGTTAGTATGTTTTTACAGAATATGTCAAGAAAATGGGACAAAAGAAACAGAAGTTTCAGAAACATTTGTGCCCTTAAAACTTTTATTATTTAATATAAATGACAATCATAAAATGTTATATAAACAAAACGTCAATAAAAATATGTGTTTCATAAAAACTGTGGCATCACAATTTATATTACTTTACAGATTATCATCATTATTATTTAATTTTAATTATTTATTTTATATATTGGTAGAACACTTAATTCAAAATGAAAAAAAAGGCGGTGATAAATAAGTTAACATTTAAAATCTACTTGTAGCTTTTTTATGACTGAACGCAAGTAATAATTAATTGAAACTACAGCACAATTGTTCAAAATAGGAGACAACTTAATTTTTTTATATTTACAAAATAAAAAGTAACTAAATCTCAGCAGCAATTTTGGTAAAATATTTTATTTTAGAGAGATTTATTGCGTGTTGTACAAATTACAAGTTTGGTTACACATATCAACTAAACTCAGAAAAGACATCTATAAGAGTTGTGTTTGGGAAACATCTATAACTGTTTTTAAAGATATTTTAAAATAACACTTGGAAGGAATGTATAACACCTACGAGTACATTTCATCATAAATGAAGAATCCTGTTTTATCAAATTTTAGGTTAAACAATTCTTTGAAATTTTGAGTTTGAAATAAAACCCCCGTATTAGTAGCAATGAATATATAAAATTGCCAAAATTTGGAAGTCCTCAAGAACAGCTCCGATTTTGATTTTTTTTTAATAATTTTGTTTTTCCATGTTATTTAAAATTAAAAACCTTTTGGAGGGGTTAATCAAATTTTTATATTGTTTAAACCATATTTATGATATTTAAATGAAACATTTTTTTTAATCGCTGTAACTTTTTAAATATCAATTTTTGTCATTTTTACACAAAATCTTTTTTGTAGATAGTTATTTTTTTTTAAATAGTATTTTAATAATTTATCATATTTTTTATAGTTTTGAATATATCGTGAAATTTAATTTGTGGGAGCAGAAATTTTACACAATTTCCGGAGTGTAATAATTGCGTATAAGATATTTTTATATAATAGTTACATATAATGAATATACATAACAAAAATTTATATATTTCTTTGGGATTTAAATAACTCTGAGAAACATATTCTACATTGGATATTTAAAAAAAATATATGAGAAAATTTCATTAATAAAAATTTTATGAAGAGTTATTCATTATTATTTTTAAAATATTTTCTTAAGTGTTAAAAGATTTCTGCTTTACTCACACATACAAAAAAATATGAAATTTAATTTTTATTTTGCATATCTTCTTCAAGTGGTGGGTGGTTATCGCAGTCACTTCCACTGCAAACATTGCAAGCCGGTGAGCAATAAATGCCACTTTTTCTGCGGCCACATGCTTAACCGCATCCTGTTTTGCAGGAACATGATTTTTAAGACAGTTTCAGGTGCTGCTGGTTGCGTCATTTTTACCGGTTTAAAATAATCGTCTTTTTGCCAACGCCATTCTTCAGGAGGGATTAGAGAATTAATTCTCCATTGCTGGACTTGTAAGTAGACTCTTTTAGTATGTTGTTTTGCAACCTCCTCTTTTAGAGGTAGGGAATGAAGTTGTAGGTACACTTTTATCTTTTGAAGCTAATGTTATGAAAGTTTATGGCAGTTTTAGCATCATACATTGTGAGAACACAACTAACACCTTCATTGAAAAGCACTTCATCAATTTAATTTTCAACGATAAATTATTATTACAATTGTTAATAAAATTATTTTTACCTTTATTATAAAAGACGGGGGTAGTATCACATCCAGTAAATGCACGAATAAATAAAAGATGCTCTTTTTTAATATTTCCATATTTACTCAACGCAGTTTTTGTTAATTAAACTTTTTGTTAGGCATTTTTGAGTAGTTTAAAAAACATTTCTTTATCATCAGGTGCTAAGAGTCTACTTACAAGTCCAGCAATGGAAAATTAATTTTCTAATCCCTCCTGAAGGATGGAGTTGTAAAAAAGACGATTATTTAAAGGCAGTAAAAATGACGCAACTAGTACCACCTGAAAACGTCTTAAAATCATATTTTGCTCCTGCAAAACAGGATGCGGTTCAGCATCAGCTGCAGAAGAAGTGGCCTTCATTGCTTACGGGCTTGCATTGTTTGCAGTGAAAGTAACTGCGATAACCACCCACCACTTAAAAAAGATAAAATCTTTGATACGCAAAATATAAATGAAAATTAAATTTCATATTTTCTGTTTATGTGGGTAAAGCAGATAATTTTTAACATTTAATGAAATATTTCAAAATTACTTATAAATAATTCTTTATAAAATTCTATTTATTCAAATTTTATCATATTTTCTTAAATATCTAATATATAGAATATGTTTTTTAGATTTGTTTAAATCCTAAGGAAATAAATAAATTGTTAATTTTATTATGTATATTCATTTTATGTCACTATTATATAAAAAATATAATTATAAGCAATTTTAACAGTCCGAAAATTGAGTAAAATTTCTGCTGTCAGAAATTAAAGTTCACGATATCTTCAAAACTATTAAAAATGCGAGAAATTAGTAAAAAACTATTTTTGTAGGAAATTTAATTATCTACAAAAAAGATGTTGTGTAATAGTAACAAAAATTAATAATTAAAAATTTACAAAGATTATTTACAAAGATTAAAAAAAATTCATTTAAATATCATAAATATTGTTTAAACAATAAAAATATTTAATTGCCCCCTCCAAAAAGTTTTAGATTTTAAAAAATATGGAAAAACAAAATTATTATTTTTTTTTTATCAAAATCGGAGCTGTTCTTGAGGACTTTCAAGTAAAATGCTTCATTGACGCTACAATATGTTTTCACATTTTTTAAAATTGGTGATATTTTAAATATACCCATGTGTATTCGTCACTTTTTACTACATCAAAATATTACTAAGTCTAACTTTTGAATTAGAAAGCTGTATATATGCTGGTTTAATAAAGTTAAGATTAGTTAAATATATTTTTTTCTCCAAGTATAACTTCGATATCGCTAAAAACAAACAAATTACAATAGCGAGCCACTTGTAAGAGACACCCGGTATATGGTATATAGGTTTATTTTATTTGTGAGCTTTTAGAGGAATGTGGTTTTAAAGTAAATTACATCTATGGTTTAAATTCAAAATTTTACAAATCACAAACACAGAAAGGTGCTTTTTTTTATCTTGGGACAGTCCACGAAGGCTGATGCCTAAGTACTAACGTACCGTGGGTGTGTTCAGTGGTGGTGTTTTAAATCTGCGCAGTTTAAATTTAAAAACTAAAATTGTGTGACATTTTCTAAAATATTCGACAGTATAAAAATAAATTTTGACGTTAGGAAGTACTTAGATTATACAGGGTAACTGAAAAAACATATTCCATCGTCTTGTGAAAGGTTCTTTGGCCAAAATTAAAATAAAAGTATTATACAGACATACATAGCTCCAAAACGGCCCCATTTTTAAGATATAGCAGAGCATATATATTTTTTTCAAATAACTATAAATTAAATATGTATGTAATAAACTTAACATAAATAACGTAAGCTTAATTTTGTTTTTTGGCGATCGTTTATTTCTGAGTTTTGTTGGTTAAGTAGCTATTACCATAAAACCACCTTGCTTAATTAAACCTACCTGCATCTCCCCCTATACTGACGTTAATAAATTCTGACAGTGCTGGAAGCCACCAATACATAGGATCCTCTACCGAGGTAGGAAGAAAACCCAAAGTAAAGTTCGCGAACTTTATACCCTCCTCTATAAGTCTCCTCAACAAAATCAAGTTTTCACTGGTAAAGAGAGAGACCATAAATCTAGCTAGCCTCAATTTCAGGTCAAAGAATCTAGCTATAGCTACCACCTTCCTTGAGACAAGGTCCACTAACCATTTTGAAAAAGTGGTAGCTAAACCTTCGGAGTCTGTTAGCGAGTTGAGGGTTAATGATCCTGAAGGAATAGCCGAAATGTAAGCTACAGATGTTAGAGCTATAATCTAAAAGAGTAAATGTATTATTAGACCAAGAGTAATCTGTTTTTAGTAGGATATATTTTTTTCAGAAATGTCTGGAACATTGGGTAAATAAATAAAATATAAAAAAATAAAAACGTATTTCTTTTATATTTTAAACTCTTACAACTTTGTAAGTATTGATCGCAGAGAAAAACTGTAAAAAGAAAAGTTTTTTTATTAAATATTCTACAAGATAGGTTTAGCCAGAAGTCGCAAAATGCATTACACCGGTTACAAAATAGTAATAAACAGAAAAAAAGTACAGGAATCGTAGTGTTCTTGCACGATTTTTTGGATCTTTTAGATTTCTCCGAGGATGTTCATGGCCAGACATTCTTCATGCTATGATAAAACATCATGCCAAATTTCGTTAAAATCGGTTCGTTAGTTTTTGCAAAATAATTTTGTAATCCAATGTCATTTATAAAAAATTGACAATTTTTAAATTGGATAGAGTCGAGAATATGGGACTCAAAACCTTTTAAAGCAATATTTAAAGTTATTATTATTTTTTTGTAAATTTACAATAAATTTTTGTTTTGAAAATATGATTTGAAACTAATCGAAAAGACAAACACGAAGAATACTGGGGAAACCTCAGTAGAATAAGACATGGGAAAAGCTTTATAAGAGGCCCGTCTAAAAGAACGAAAGAAGAACTCCTCAGACAAAGTAGGAAAAGACTTCGCATAACAGTAGGGTTGATTATAACCTAAGAGGACACCTACACAAGATAGGCTCATATAATGGGGACCCAAGTTGCAGAATGTGCGACGAGGGGGAAGAAACAACCTACCATATCTTGTGCGAATGTAAAGCATTGAATCACAAAAGATAGGCATTATTTGGGCAACCGGAAATGAGCCCACAGGAATATATCAACCAACCAGTCGGGGTTATACAGACTTGTAAAAGGAACAAGACTAATGGGAGGATTAATATAAAAGACAATGGGAGATTAGGCACAAAAAGCCCATGAGGCTGCGCTGCCTCCGGTAGTTAATCAAGACGGCTCCCAGGGAAGAAGAAGAAGAAGAAGAAGAATCGAAAAGACGCCTCTTCTGATATGTCAAGATTGCCATCGATTAAGTGGTTGTCAAGATACAAGCTATCAGAGTTGGCAGCGTTTTATCCAAAATGGTTGTTTTATTTTAACTTATATTTTACTAACAAAATATTTCCGGTGCAATTTTTTTTTATGTTAAAACAAATTTATTTTTGCTAAAAAAAATTGTTCATAACTTTGAACAAATCACCCAATTTTTATTATTAAGTAAAACATTTGAACGCTTGAGATCGCTAGTATATGTGAAAAAATAAATATGTAGGTCCTTTATTTTGAACTTTACTCAGTTTACAAACCTGTAAATTTTTGCAAACCAAATTTGATTACAAAATTATTGTGCAATAACTAACAAACCGATGTTAACGAAAATTGGCATGCTGTTTCATCATAGCGTAATAATTATGCTGGCCGAATATAAAGGTTCTTAGCAAAATTTTAAATGTAAAAAAAAATAATGCAAAAAACTAGCTATTTTTTGTTTATTCCAATTTTGCAACAAGCGTAATATGTATAACATTTTCTACCCCAATCCTATTTTGTAAAAAATTAACTACGAAACTTTTTTCTTCTACATTTTTTTAAAATGTAACACCCTGTTTATTATGCGCTACAACGAAAGATCTTTTTTTCTGATTTCAAATATATATACATTGATGAAATTGTTTACCTACCATTTTTAAGATATTTTAGCTTAAAGTATGAATAATTTGCAAAAAAGTTTTATATAAGTATTAAGAAAGCCATAGAAACACTAAAATTCTTTTGATGCTTAATTTTGTAAGGGTTTTCTCTGGACCAATAATGTTTATTTTTGTGATTAAACATTCCTAGGAAGGAAGACTCGTCGGTAAATAGAATTTTATTTAAAAACTCTGGATCCTGCTGCATAAGCCCAGCTATTTCCAATGCATACTCAGGTCGGTCCTGCATGTTTTGTTCAGAAAGAGTCTGGACAGACATAAATTTATAAGGATGAATTTTGTAAAATTTTAAAGTTAAATAAATTTTATAATCCTCTTTATTAAGTTTAGATGCCACATCCAAGATTAATATTTCAGGATTTTCTACAATTATTAAGAGTATTTAGTGCTAGTGCAGTAGAAAAAGTATAATAATTATTCTGGAAAAGACGAGGAGAGCCAAATCTTCGTTTTAATTTCGTGCTACAGTCCTTTTCTTTATTTTAAAACTTTTCCGGTCACTAAACTTTTCTACTCTGTATTTAATAGTGTCTATAGGTGGTACCCGTTGTTAAGGATATAATAAGTGATATTCCTCTTGCACTGTCGTCACATTATTATTGTTGCCATTAAATAGGATTGAATTTATCCACTTTTTAGTTTTTTAATTTTTATTCACATTTTATGCACTTTTTTGTACATATACGTTGTTTAAAATTAAATTTAAATTTCCTATTAAAAACGAAGCAAAAATTAACCGAAAAATTCATTTTTTTACTTTTTAAATTTTGCCCCATAACTTTTTTCCACGTGAATTTGGGTATAGATATTGCTTTACAGAAAAAAAGCTATCATCATATTCGTTACAACGGTTTTTGGTAAAAGTCATTAGGATTTGTAGTAACCAAAATATGGTTTATTAAAGTTGACAACTCGTATCGCTTTTTTTCTAATTTTAAATATTTTTTTAAACTTTGTCCCATAACTTTTTTCTTAGTCAATTTTGGTATATACAAAATGACATAAAAAAATAAAGCTTATTTTACCATTTTTAAAATGGTATCTTAGAAAAGTGTATAGGATTTTGATAATTTTTTTGCTAACCTTTACCTCTTTTTATACTCTGCAATTCTAAAATTTTATTACTAACTACTTTTTCTTATTTTTTACCATCTTTTTACTATTGTACTAAGTTTTTTTTTATTTAAAATATACAAACTATTTTGAATATTTTTCTTTACATCTTTTGGTATATTTAAATGTTATTTATTTAAGCAATCCTTGCGGCGCAGAACTTTCATAATAAAAATGGTTATCTATGTTTCAAAGTTTTCCAACCCTAGTTGGGAGTACCCAACTTTGAAATGTTATATCTC
The DNA here is from genome assembly GCA_019359885.1 of Listronotus oregonensis. Lineage (NCBI taxonomy): Eukaryota > Metazoa > Arthropoda > Insecta > Coleoptera > Curculionidae > Listronotus > Listronotus oregonensis. The sequence continues at coordinate 32,351 of JAHBCN010001027.1, forward strand.
TGTTACTATTATTTTTACGTACTTTAACCAGACACCATTTTAAAAGTCATAAAATAAGCTTTTTTTATGTGATGTTGTGGTTGTGAATTCATAGGGAAAAAGTTTTAGTACAAAGTTTAACGAGAAACATTAAAAATTAGAAAAAAACGATGAAAGTAGTTAACTTTGAAAAATCATATCTCGGTTACTACAAATTCTAAAGACTTTTACCTTAAACTGATTTAACGAAAATAATAACAGCTTTGCTTAAATAGCATTTTTTGCTTCATTTTGTAAATATATTCTTGTTAATTTTTTTTGCTTTTAGAAGATGATATTACAAAAGGAAATTGATTTAAAACAGGTTTTCTGATATCGTCTATGTACAAAAAGTGCATAGAATGTAAAATAACATGTTAAAAACCTGAAAAAAATGCACCCCTCTAAATAGTGGTTTTCCGCGGTTTTCTTATATTTTAGGGTAAATTGAACATATTAAAAGATAAAACTTCATTTACGTTGTAGTTCCTTTACCCTTCATTTTTAACATAGTTAAAAGTCTATTAAGCCTCTTATTTTAAAACGTTTTAAAAGACACAATAAAACAAATTTACATTATCATCAAAGTTGTTCAAGGAGTATAATAAAAAAAAAATTGAAAATACATATTTTTGTTAAAATTGCACAATTTTCATAGTAAAAAACATGTATGTTATTTTAAAAATAACGAAAAAACAGGTCTAATAACGAATGTTTACTTAAAACCAGTCTAAATTGTCCAGACTTCCAAAAAATATAATATATCTTGAAAATATACACAATGGCTTATGTACTATTTCGTTAAATTTTAAAATAGTATTTTTTAAAATTAAATTTTCAGCGCCTTTTCAGGGAAACGTCGTCTCGAATAGTTTTCTTTAAAGAGAAAGTTCTATTTGGGTCTATTCCGGAAAGAGTTTACTTTCCGCACTTGTTGTGCCTCCTCCCGGGCTGGTTTAAAAAGTGAGCTTTTTCTGGATCAGGCCGAAAAAGAGCTACTTTTCGAAAAGAAAACTGTCCAGGATGGTTTTTCAACAAATTAAAGTTAATTATACAATTTCATTTAACGAAGACTGAACAGGCCCATAATTGTAGCTTTTCTCGTAATAAAAAAAATGTTAAACAGCCGTCTTGTGTATTTTTATCCGTAGAATCTAAAGAATACTTATGAAAATTATTTGATTTAAAACAAAGTAGATATGCAAAAAATTGACATTTTTTTATCGGGGCACTCCATTTATTGGTCCGGTTTTAAAACCATTCCATTGTTTTTGATACATTTCAATAAAAATGATTTCGTATTCATTTTCAGCAACAACAGAATTAAATTAATTTATACGAGAAATTTGTGATTAAAATTAGATAATAAGCAAAGATATTAATAAGTACCTAAAATGCCAATCACAAAAAGTTAATATAAGAAAATTAATTTAATTCGTATTTGAAATTTGTTATTTAAATTAGATAAAAGAAAAAGGCAACACTTAATACCTAAAATGTGAAAAGTCATTATATTTTTAAAATCCTATTACTTTTAATACATTGCATACCTACGACTTATGTAAAACAGTTTTATTATCTAAAATCTTTTTTTCGGAGAATATTTTTTAAGTTAGAACTTAACGCTGGAGTTTGACAAAATATTGATTTTTTGTATTTTATTTTTTTTTTGTTATGTTTTCTCTTTTCTAACTTAAATCACGAAGTTCTTATATAAATGAAACAAATTCTGTTGTTACTAAAAATTAATACAAACTCGTTTTTATTAAACGTATCAAAAATTTTGTCAAATAAAATAAAATCGTTTTGTGAATTGCGAAATAAGTCATAATCAAAAGTTAGTGTTTCTAAGTGTTCTTCAGAATTTTACGGGCAGAAATACACGAGACGACCATTACACAGTTTTATTTTATTATGAAGGAAGTCAAAAATCTAGCCCTGTTCTGTCCTCCTTGGATGACCCTGTATGTAATATATAAAATATTAATTAAATTAATAAAAAACATAATTAAATACTTACCAAAAAAAGTAATTTAACCATTTTACATCAATATTTAACTACTGTAATGGTTCATGTAAAAGATAGAACTAAACCCTAATTTTGAAATCGCTTTATTAAAAACCTATTATTTTTCATTGCCATTTGGCAGAAATGTGCGTATTTCAACTTTTTCTCTTAATAAGTTTTAAATAGGTCAGTGGAATTTTTTTCGGAAATTGTATGTTCTAAATGTACAGCAAATTTGGTTGTATTTATTATATCATATATTGTAATTAGCGTATTTTCCATTACTGTATATAAGAAAGATTTTGGAAAATAAATTGGGTATAGTTTGTCTCAAAGTATATCGTTATGGCTTTTGACGGACCATACCCCAATAAACCTTTAACGATTTTATTACCTATTGTCATTGGGTAAACCCATTTGTTCATAGGGGCAGGGGTGGGCCAGGTATTTCTTGAGTATTAACCATTAGGCATATAAATATTTTGGCTAATATTTTAGTGGCAGTGTTGAATAACAGTTTTTACTGTGCGTTTCGAAAAAGTTGTTTAACGAGAATATAACTATGTCGCGTCGAAATCATTTGTCATTAGATGCAAAGCAGGTTGTGAAAAATGTGTATGAAACTTTAATCAGTAGAGGTCTAATTAAACAAAAAGCTTTAAAAGAAACCTGTCTACCTACAAAAACTCCAATATCATCAATAAGGGATATTATTATTAGTGAAGAATTGATCAAAAGAAAAAACGTAGTGATTTTCAATCTCACCGTATAGACAATAGTGATCAGGACCTAATAAAAAGGAAAATATATTGTCTTTATAAAAGCGGAGTTATTCCTACCTTGGATAAACTGAAAAGAAGCTAGACGAAGACGAAACCAATATAAATATTAGCCGTGTCACCCTCCATAGAGTTGTTTGTAAAATGGGATTTAAATACCGCAAAATAGACAAAAGACAAGTAGTAATGGAATCGCACAGATTACGCACTTGGAGATTTAGTTACCTTTAAGAAATTAAAAGATATAGGTTAAAAAGCAAATCCATAATTTACCTTGATGAAACATGGTTCGATACACACGACACAGTATCCAAAAGATGGGTTGATTCCAGTCAAAACTGTCAGACGAAAGCACCTTCAAATAAAGGAAAACGCATTACCATAATACACGCTGGTTCAGAAGACGGATTTGTCCCAAACTGTTTGCTGTTGTCTGCAAAAATATTAAGGATTCTAGCTTGGATTATCATGAGGATACAAGTGCAGAACTTTTTGAAAACTGGTTTCAAAATTATCTTTTAAAAAATATTCCAAACAACAGTGTTATTGTCATGGATAACGCAAGCTACCACAGCCGTCTGCTACACAAAGCACCAGCTTTATCAAGTTTAAAAACTGAAATCCAGAAATATTTATTAGAAAATGATATTTATTTTGAATTCAGTTACAAAAAAACGCAACTTTTGGAAGTCCTAAATTCATATGCAATTAAAAAACAATATGTATGTGATAATTTGGCTGAACAGGCTGGGCATACTGTCTTACGGCTTCCTCCGTATCACTGTATGTTTAACTCATAGATTGGAACCAAGTAAAATCAAGATTAGAGCGAAAATGTTAACCTACTTTAAGTCCCAGTGTTATAAATTTGATAAAAAATGTAATTACTAACATACCAGTTGAGAGCTGGAAAAATTCACTACAGCACATTATAAAAATTGAGGACTCTTACATTTCTATCCAAAACAACATAAATCCTATTGTAATTAATCTCAATGATGACTCTGATAATGAAACAGAATTAGATTTAGATATTTAGATTAAAAATGTAATTATGTATAGATAATGCAGTTATAAATTTATTAAAACTTTGCATATATTTAATTTCTTAATGTAATTTTAAAATTATACTTATCTGAATAAACAATAAATTATAAATCTTTATATTATTAAAGTCCGTCCCTAATGTTTTGTCCTTTAATACCTACCGATCCGCAGTTTTATTGCTGTTGGCAGGTATAATCCATAAATGAAGGCAAGAGCTAACACGGTATACTTTGAGACAGACTATACCTAAATAAACAATAAATTATAAATCTTTATATTATTAAAGTCCGTCCCTAATGTTCTGTCCTTTAATACCTACCGATCCGCAGTTTTATTGCTGTAGGCAGGTATAATCCATAAATGAAGGCAAGATCTAACACGGTATACTTTGAGACAGACTATACCTAAATAAACAATAAATTATAAATCTTTATATTATTAAAGTCCGTCCCTAATGTTCTGTCCTTTAATACCTACCGATCCGCAGTTTTATTGCAAGAGCTAACACGGTATACTTTGAGACAGACTATAACAGGGAACATATTTGTAAGAGTAATGTTATGACTAATTATGGTTGTTGAATGCCCAGCTGTAAAAAACCTACAAAGTGCTATTAAATCTAGGCTTGCGTTTTCGAGAACGTCAGTTTAAAGATTCTAAATTATCCCGAAATCTATGTTTTTTTTTACAAAAATATGTAGAATGAACGAAATTTTTTATCAAAATTACATTTTCTTAAGTGCATTTTTTATTGCAAAATAAATGCAACATACTTATTACAAAAAAAAATAAATTTTATCTTTTTTTTAGATTTGTTCTCAACTTTCTTTGAGGCAAGATGGGTATATACATTGCTTTATTTTATATTAGATTTTTTTATTTTTTAAATAAAAAAAAGTTATTTTGTAATGTTATTTTAATAACATAATAATTATTTTTAAGTACAGCAATGGAAAGGAGTTAAATTAAATTCACTTGAATAGGATTGGAAGTCTACGAAATTTGGCTTAATTTCCAATCCTATCAGTCAAATAGTTTGTAAATGTTAAAACCAGAGGATGCCGAATATTTGAAATTTACCTCACAATTAACTAACTACATAGTTTTAAATAATCTTTAATTGATGTTTGTACTGTAGGAAGGGGCGAGAGAGGCGCGGGCGCAGGGTGCCGCATTATCGGACGTGTCAATTTATTGAAGTGCCGGATTAGTGAGATTCTACTGTACATATTTACATTTTTTGTTAAGAATGCACAGGAGTAAATTGCAAAAATGCAGGCAATCTTGAAATATCTGAGTAAGACATAAATGAATATAAATGAATTAATAATTTATGAACTAGCCATTCCTTTAAGTGCTCAATAGTTTTTAAGCAATTTTAATACATTTTTATTACATTTTTTTATTAAAGATAGCACTTTTGTTTAACTTAATATACAGGGTCATTAAACGAAAACGAGCAAGTACAGTACTTTTCTTATTAAAAAAAACTTTTGTGACCGTATACCTTTTTACCAAGAGGAAAAGTTTTTAGTTATATGCAGCAATCCCTATTGGCAATCCTTTGACCAGGGCGAATTCCGCTTCTAAAATCTTAAATGGAAAGTGGGTTCCAGTTATACCTTGTTTAAAAGCTCTTTTGATTCTCTTTATGTTCATACCCACATTAAGCCGTTTTGATTCAGTGATTTTTGAAATACAGAGTGTCCAAAGAAGAGCTAAATATCAAAATTTTTTGGTGCTTAAATGGATTTCTAAATAACAATGATCGGACCAGTAAACTATATTTTTAAATAAAAAACATTTTTATTCTAAGACATGATTCCTGACTGCAACGCCTTAAAAAGAGTGCTTCTCCCTTTAAATTTAAGAAGGAAAGAAAAGCCAAGTTGTACATGGTTAAAGGTATTTTGTTCTTTTTATAAACATACCTACATTAGCTCATTTGGTGGATCGGTTTTCCATCTACTGGGTGCCTATGCAAAAATAAATATGGAATTATTTTTTTATTTATTAAATTGTTCTTTCAACATAAGGGTCTTAATAAACATGCATTAAACTAGTTAGATTATTATCTAATAATTAATTTAATAGATCCCAAATTATAAGTAGCTCATCTTTAAACCAAATTATTAATAAAGGAGAAAAAAGGTATCGCCTCCCCGATCGGCAGATCTTTGACCACTGGATTTTTTTGTGGGGTCTCATTAAAAAGAAAGTATATGCCATTTAACCAAAGTCTCTGGAATGTGAATGTCTCCTGAAATGCTTCGAAAAAGATTCAAGCAAAATCTTTATTACTTTATGGAAGCCCCTGGTAGACATTTTCAAGATCTCTTAAAATTGATAGTTTTGTTTAGTATAGTAGCAGGATTAATTTTTTTTACTTTTACTTTTGCATAAAGAAGTTTATTAACTCAAGAAATTTAAATTCAATAGAACAACCCTCTATATCGAAAATTACTGTACCAAATAAGGTAAAGAAAGTATGTCCGTAAGGAAAAATAAAAGACCACTAAGACGAGGTACTATTGACCCCCCTTTCCTTATACTATATTGATCGTTGTTATTTAGAAATAATTTTAGGTACCCAAAAATTGAATATTTTTGCTTTTTTGGACACTTTCTATTTTGAAAACCACTGAATTAAAACGACTTAATGTAAGTGTGTACATAAAGATAATCAAAAGAGATTTTAAATAAGGTACAACTGTATTTATGCCCATTTAAGATTTCAGGGGTAGAATTCACCCTGGCTAAGGAGTTGCGGATAGGGATTGCTGCATATGTTTAAAAAGTTTTCCCCTCGAAAAAAAGTGAAACGGGTTCGCGGGTTTTTCTTAAAAGAATTTTTACATTTTTGGATTTTTGGAATCATTCTGTGTCCAACAGTACTCCATATGTCAAATTTTGACAGCTTTAAAATTAGGTTTTAAATTTTTTTAGCTGTCAAAATTTAAGAAAATGGGCACCATAAAACACAGATTGTTTTCAGGAATCCAATGTAATAACATACAGGGAGCCTTATTTGAAAATTGAAAGTTGATGTCGTTTTCGGTAAAACCGGAAGTCGCCGGAAGTGACTTGCCAAAAAGAATGCCAAATTTAACCTTATAACATATCATTTTTTTATCTTAAAAAGTGCAGAAAGAATGGAGTGACTTATGGTTCTGGATCACCCGGTATATTTCATTTCTGTAATGTATACTACTCTCATGTAAAATAGATATCTGCAGATTTAAGCGGCAGGATCTAGTTATACGATAAAACTATAGATTGAAGAAAAAACTTTTTTATGGTAAATTATAAAATGTTTTATTAATTTACCAATATTTCCATCATGAAAGAACTTTTTGGAGAGGTCTTGACATCAGTATTTTTTGTGAAGCAATATAGGTGGGTAAGATAGACCTTACCTCAGAAAAAAAACCTGAAGACAAAAAAAAATAATAATAAACATATTTTTGCTAAATTTTCCTAAATTTAAGTATAATTTAAAATTTTTAAAATAATGATGTATTTATCTCGTTCCCAAAATCGCAAGCATAAATTTAAAAGCACTTCCTAATTGTCTCATATTTAGGAACAATATTATTCAATCATAAAATTGCTCCTACGAATTTGTTCCTTATTCAAATTTATAGTCAATAACTCTCGTAACTTCCTGTTACTTTACCCAAAACACGTTAGTACTTACAACAACAAAAAAATAGAGTTAAAAAAATTTGAAACCAAAGTCTTACTAAATTTCTGTTTCGTTCAAGCTGAGAATCGGAGCTTCGTAATCTAAAATGTTTTCCGCTAGTCCTATTTACTTATCATACCATAAAATTAACACTAAATACCCAAAAAATTTACATTGTTTTAACAATTAAAACTTGAAAAAAAATATGTTACATATGTTACAATTATGAACATCATAAGCTTCCGTAGAATTGTTTCAAGTAATAAAACTAACCACAAAGCCATTTACGAAATTATTTTTTATAATATTTTAATTATTATATATGCAAAATACTTTGACGAAATATGATTTGTAACAATGGCTGACAACTTGATGTCGGCACTCTAATTCGTGATGGGTAATTTTAATTTTAGAAGTGTTAGTACTTTCATTTTTAAATATTTTCACGTCGGTCGAGGCTATTATAAAGTGTCTGCGAAGTCCTTTAAAGGAATTCTTTCCATGTATATAATTATATTTCTTTTATTTTTTTAATACTAAAATTAAAGGCAAGCGAATTTGAACACATAATGTCATGGGTTAAAAACGGTGCAGTAGTACAAACAAGCATTAAAGCAATTAATAAAAAGCAAAAATGTATTAAGGATCTTTTCTCTTCCACGATAGTAATCATAGTTTTGCCTTATACCCAATATAATAATTTTATTAAATGCATTTCACAGAAATTTAGTGAAATTTATGACAAAAATTATCTCCAAAATTTTGATAAAAGTTACTTGGTATGGTTATTGGTATGTATGTAGGTTTTAGGACACAACTAAAAAAAAATTCTAAAAACTGCATATTTTTACTCAGAGCGCCATTAAACAGGTTGGTATTATTGTATATTTAAGGGATATTTTAGATGTTTGCAATCGGATTTAACCTGAGTTTCTGAGGTCGTAATTGTCTTAGAATTTAAAATGCAGGCAGGATTTTATTTTATTTATCGAACTAAGAAAAAAAAAGAGATCATACCAAAATCACTCATGTCACTAGTTCCTATCCAAAAATATCGGCCTAGTAGGACTGAGATCTAAAATTAAACCAAGTTTTGACTTAGCAAGTTTTTTACTGATCTATCTGTAATAATAAAAAATCTGTTTGTATTAATAAAAAAAACATTTATTTATATAGACAAAACTTGCAAGTCAAAAAAGAACTTGGTCTAATTTTAGATCTCAGTACTTTAAGATATACGTATTTTGAGATGGGAACTTGGCCCTTATTTGACATATGTAAGTGCTTTTGGTATAATAATACATTTTAGTAAAATTATTGCTACAATTTATGTGATACTTATACACACAAACACTAATTTTGAAAAAATAGTCAATAGATAAGGATAACATAACCTGGAAAAGTAAAAATATTGTGAATACCAAAATAGTTATTTATACAGGGTGATTCATGAGGAAATGTCAATACTTCAGGTTCGTAGTCAGGGTCCAAAAATAAACATAAAAGCCTATACAAATATGGGTCCGTTTTCGAATACAGGGTGTTTAAATGTTTATTTAATTTTTCTTTTTTTTTAAATCTATAATAATGTAAATATTGGAGTAAAAATTGGTATTCAAAGGTTTTTTGGTATGACAGATTCAAATCTAATCTTATTACGGCTGTTACTTGTAGGGGAGCCACCTTCACCTCTTTTTACTAGTTTGAACAATCACAACTTTTTGGTACGGCCCTGTATTACATTTCTAAGTAAATTAAAATAAAAAGTATACTTGTTAAAAGTTGATATTAGCAACCGTTTTCGAGATATTTGGATTCAAAAAAATTACAACGCATCTGATTTTATTAGAGCAAAATTAAAAAAAAAAATAATCAATATATATTTTAATTTTCAATAAAATTATTGTCCTTAAATTATATTTGGCAAAACATAAGCTAGGTTTTATAATTTTTAAAAATTTCACCTTTTACTTCTAAGCACATGTCAGCCCTGTGGTGAACACCCTGTATTTAGGAAACGAAGGCCTTGTGGACCCATATTTATATACAGTGTGTCCTAGGATGAGCGAATTTATACGTAAAAATGACAAAAATTTTGGGGTTGAAATTTACGTTTGCATCCCTGCTTGATTAAAAAAAAAATAAAGCATACTTTATTTTTTAAACAAATTGCCTGATTAGATTTTTTAAATTTTATGAGTAGTAGTATTTCGCAAGATTTAAAAAAAGTTTATAAGAAAAAGTTGTTTAGAATGCAAAATTTGCTGAATACCGAATTTCATAACCAGGTATCTGATTTTTACGTTTAAATTATTATTTACCTATTAAATATGAATAAAAAATTAATTGGTAAACAAAACGTAAAAATCAAAGTAGGCCTATGGTTATGAAATTCGGTATTCGGGCATAAGTTTGCATTCTAAACAACTTTTTCTTATAAACTTTTTTTAAATCTTGCCTAGAAATACTACTTTACCTACTCATAAAATTTAAAAAATGCTCGTATCAAGGCATGCTTGATTTTAAAAAACTAAAAGTATGCTAAATTTTATTTCTTAATCAAGCAGGGCTGGATGCCAAACGGTCAAATTTCAACCCCAAAATTTTTTGTCATTTTTACGTATAAATTCGCTCATCCTGGGACACACTGTAGACTATTTTTATTTTTGAACTCTGACCACGTACCTGAAGTATTGACATTTCCTCACGAATCACCCTGTATAATAAGTGCGATCTGAGCTTCATTACAATAACGAGTGTAAAAAATTGCCTCGACGAGGTCGTGGACCGAGTCGGAGTAATCACACGAGTATTGTAATGAACTGATACCGCACGAGTAATATACAAAATGTTATCTACGACCGCAAATATTAGTAAATACATGATTATGTAAAGTTAAATTTGTTTACGTCATGCAGTGACACAAGGTATACCTGTACCTGTACCTCTACCTGTTTTGGGTCCAAAAAAAAACAAACTAGATTGTCATTCAATTGCTCTGTCGACAAGGCCGTTTGTGTGGTGTACAATAAACAAATTATTTGACGCGAGAATTTTGCATTGGCGATATTTTACTCAAATTAGTCATTTTCACTAGAAATAAGTAGGGTGTCTAATTATTCCCTATCCTCCGACATAGAAGAGACGGCGCAAATGGCAGTCTCTTTGCTGTTGCCGTCAAAATCAAAAGAAAAATACGAACGAGTGTACCAAAAATAGAAAAAGTTTTTCTGGCCTATTTCGAGACGATTTCGACAACATACAGTTGCTCCAGCCTATGGGCTTTTTTACTTAAGGCTTAGAGCGGTCATCGCTACAAAGAACAATTTGGATAAAAGCAAGTTCGCACAGTTACAAGCACTCCTAAAACGAAAAAGAGAAGGATATAGCCGAAGAAAAGCAAGGCATTGTCAAAAGGAGAAATTGCCCAGTTCCTTGCCACAGCCGATGATGGAAAATTTTTGCTTATTAAGGTAAGAATTTAGAGTTTTTATATTTTAAAAAAATATTAATGCATCAAAGACAAAACCATGTTCGCTGTCGCGAAAAAAAATACATTCACTACTACAGCGGCCTAAATCTGTCAGATAAAAAAATATGTTACCTTGTGGGCAAGGTAACAAACTTACAATATTAAACCACAATATTTAGCATCTTTTTGTAAAAGAAGAATTAACACCGACCGCAATTACTTCCTGGTTTCTTAAACTGTTTGAAACATTTTAAGAAGAATGAGACAATTAATAGGTCTAAACTATGGACTGTTGACACACCTCCTTTGTTTACCTGATTTGGCACCCTCCGACTTCCATCTCTTTCCAAACAGAAAACATTTCTTACCGCTGAGTTTTTTTTTCGAATAAAGATACAATTAGGAAATAAAGAAACTTTGTATTTCGTGTAATTTTTTTAAATTAAAATCAAAATCCTAGCAGAGCGCTTTCGGTAAAATTAGGAAATAAAGAAATTTTGTATTTCGTGCAATTTTTTTAAATTAAAATCAAAATCCTAGCAGAGCGCTTTCGGTAAAACCATCATCAGTGCGATTCGTCAAGCAGGAGTCGTAGCAATTTGAGCATACATAAGATGTCAACAGGACATTAACAAACTATCACATTATTTAATAAAATTAAAAGTAAAACAACCGTGAATAATCTTACATTTTCACCTTCGAAAGGGTGAATTTTAAAACTAAACCATAGTAGTGTACCATTTTGTGAAAAGTTAATTTTATTTAATAATGTAATAGTTTATTAATGTCCTCTTTATATATTACGTATGTTCAAATTGCTACGACTCCTGCTTGACGAATAGCACGGATGATGTTTTACCGAAAGCGCTCTGCTAGGATTTTGGTTTAAATAAAAAAAAATGCACGAAATACAAACTTTCTTCATTTTCTATATTCTTACGTGCACACAGCCAGAATCAAGTTTCAAAGATACAATTGTTGCTGTAGAAGGGTATTTTGGTGACCTGGAAAAAATACCTTAGTAAAGAGATTATAGTTTTGGAACGTCATCGCACAAAGTGCGTAGACTTAAAGGGCATTATGTTGAAAAATAAAATTATCAAAATTGTAAATTTGTGTCTTCGTTGATAGGCCAAGAAATCTTTGGACCACCCTCGTAAATAAGTTAAAATATTTTATAGGTCAGTCATCTTTAAACGTAGTTTAAAACAATGCAACATTTAAATTATCTAGTGTTAGGGCCATTATTTTTTAATTTCCATAATTGTCGAATCAATTATTCGATCTTGTAATATCGGCAACTTGTATACGCTTTTAGTGAACTAACACGACTATATTTATGGACGTTTGGAGGAATTTGTGGGTTACCTACATTAGAGACGATTGATTTGGAAATTGCAGAATATTTATATTTAATGCGTAAATCGTTGTCAATATCACCTAAATTATGAAATTTTAGAAACAAATGCAAAGTGTGGGTTAAAATTTATTGTTTTATTATTAAAAGTATTTGTTTTGAAACTTTGGCGAAATAATTTAAGGACATGGCTTCTTCATGTAAATATTTTTATTGGGATATGTAGGTATTCCAATAATTCGAACTATTTGAGTAGCTTGAACTATTCGAATTATTTGAATAGTTTAAATCATTCGAATAGTTCAAACTATTCAAATAGTTAAAACTATTCGAATTCTTTTGAATAATTGAAATACCCGAATAGAACACTTTTTTTCTGATTATTCAGAAATAGGAATTGATTTTGGCGGCAATTTTAAAAGGTTTGTGATAATTTAAAATTCCCAGTGTATTTTAATGCAACTTATTAATATTGAATTCACAATATTGGAAAGTGGAAAGTTTTACCAATTTTTTTTCTTTAATTATTAACCTTTTAGATTAGTTCTATAAAAAAAGTTTTATGGAAAATACCTACTTAATTTTATTAATTAAAGACGTAATTTTTAATCGAAAGTTTAGGCCTTTGGTTTGCCTTATTAATTTTAAATAACTACTACAAATCTTATAATTAGCTTATACAATTAATTATTTAAAAAAAAAACATTATATTCGAATTGTTTGATTTTTTTGAATAGTTTGAATTATTCGAATAGTTTGAACTATTCGAATAGTTCGAACTATTTGAATAGTTCAAACTATTATATAAAACTTAGCCATCTATCACCCGCCACTTTACTTAAGGTTTTTATCTGCTTTTTTCCACGATCCCTTTGAAACATGTCAACAAATTACTAAAACAGTTTAGCCGGGCATTAAGACCTATGTAATATTAAAAAGAACGTCAAATTTATAGTAATAAACCGTGGTTTTTTAAATCCTGTGACAAAGCTTGACTTTTAAAAGTCCAAGCTGACAAATATTTTTTTTTTCAATCCTAGTCCCGAAAATTGACAAGCAGGCATTGGGGAAAAAATCGATGTAATTAAACTAAAACTAAACTAAAAGCCAAAGATTGTTTTAACAATAGCATAAAAGAAAAAGTGCTGTTTTTGTCAAATGACAGTAAATTGTTCTGGTGCTTTGCCAAAAACATTAATTTAAACTTTAGTATTCTTTTCTATCCCTAACCTTCGAAGATTATATTATTTCTACCTCTAATGAAACAGCCTAAAATGTACTTTTGAACTTAAAATCATTTAACACGCCTGTTTCGACTTTCTTTCTATCAGAAGGGTATTTTTCTGAAAAGCTGGAAAGCTGCACGTGTGCAACACATCCACAAAAAAAGGTTCAAAACTCTTTTTTTTTCAGTTATAGACTTGCATCTTTCTCTCATTTGTTTGCAAGGCATTAAAAAAAAAATTAATTTTCAAATTTTAAGAATTAAAAAAACATAAAATGATACATAACAGACAGTAAGGATTCCGCCACAAAAGCAGCAGCAGTTCTTTTGTAATTTGTCTCACAAAACTGGAAAAAACCTTTAAATTCCTTGGTGAATACCAGATTGTTCTTCTTGACACATCCAAGACTTTTGACCAGATATCGCAGAATGTGCTCCTTAACAAAGTTCATTTCTATACCCTTCCACAAAAACTTGGTTCTTCTTTCTACTTGGGACACTACACGAAGGCTGAGGCCTAAGTCCTAACGTACCGTGGGTGTCTTAGATGCGTACTTTCATTGATCTACCTCGCCAACATATGAGGTACCACATTTGCATGGTAGGTATTGCGTAAATCCATTTCTTGAGCTTTAAGGATCAGAAGAATTACATTTATGTAATACCATGCGAATGTGGTTACTCATATGTAAGCGATACAAAAAGAACATTGGAAGTTCTCATTACCGTACACCAGAAATGCACATTTACAGGAGAAATGAAAAAGTCTGAGCCGCTGATCACGCTTGGAATTAAGGACATGATATGAGGTGCTCAGATGCCGAAATCATACACCAAGAACAGCACTGTAAGAAAAGAAAATTTAAGGAAGCAGCAGTCATCAACCAAAACCCAGGATGCTTTATCAATCCTTTCAATTAGAAATGTTTGAAAACCACATCTAACAAAGTTTAATTTACCGCGGGTCTTTGTTATCGTTGCGCAGAAAATGGATATATAATAAGTGTGGGCGGCAAGACGAGCATTGCCGTGGTTAAACCAATGAGATTTATCGAATCAAATTTAGAAAGCCGCATGGATACGCACCTCTATCCTTAGACCTAGATAGATTGAAAACATGATCATGCCAACGCGTTTATGCCTCAGTGCACACAGTTTTTTATATATATAGCTCCGTAGTTCTAAAACTTATTTAGTATTTACTTAAAAATGGCTAAAGATACTTACCAATTGAAACGTTGTGTTTTTTTTTAAATAAATTAAGACGACAAGAAAATCCACGAACATCTTTCATTATTTTTTATCTTGGGACAGTCCACGAATAGGGAGTTTATTTACACGAGACTTAAATATTTGGAGATTTGGGGGAAAAGAAAAAACTTCTGCGGGTAACAGGTTCCATAGTCTGGACACTCTAGGGATAAAGGAACGAACATCGTGGGAAGTTGGACTGTAAAAGGATGCATAAAAGTGGTACTACCCTTTGGTCTGTTGGGAGCTGCCAAAGAAGGAATTATACTGGCCAACTTTTCGGAGCAGAAGTCGTAAAATATATATAAAGTACAGCTACAGCTCATCGGTGGACAAAAGAAGGAAGCTTCTTTGTAAGTGTGGGATTATTTATAAGACGAAAAGCTCTTCTCTGAATAAAGCCAAGAATACTAAGTGTTGTAGGAGACGCCATTTCCCAGACGTGAGAAGAATATTCTACAGATGCTCTGATCTGGGATACACACAGACTATACAGATTAGAAGGAGAGAAGTACTTTCTGGCTCCAAAAAGGAATCCAAGCTATTTTAAAGCTGCTGAGGCTGTGAATGTAATGTGTTTGTGCCAGTTAGGGTTATTTTCAAAAGTAACCACAAGATTAAACGATTCTTTGTTTTGCAGAAGTTGGCCGCTTATATGTAACGGATGAGCATTGGCCGACTTTCGCGATAGCGAACATGACTGGGTTTTGGAGGCATTAAACTGGACAATATTTTTGGCGCCCCAATCCAAGATTACTTTAAGGTCTTGTGAAAGAGATATTTGCATTGATCTGCGCTTGTTTTCCAAATCAGAATTACAGGGTGGCTTAAGAAATTGAATATTAAAGTGGAAGGTACTATCGTCAGCAAAAGTATGAATAGGATTGGTTGTGGAAGAGAGAAAATCGTTAATGTGAAGAAGAAACAGAGTTGTTGCCAGTAATGAGCCCTGGGCCACCCCAGCATTAATTGATAGAAGCTGTAAGAATGACCATCTACAATAACTTATATACGTCGATTAAAAAAGAAACTGGAGAGCCAAGAACAAAGCTTAGGTGGAAGATCGTAGGAACAAAGTTTGTCAAGAAGCCCATCATGTCAGACCTGATCAAAAGCTTTGGATATGTCAAGAGCAATGATCTGGGATTCACCAAGAAACTCAAGGGACTTGTTCCAGTTGTGTGAGACAAAGGAAAGAAGATCAGCTGTAGATCTTCTGTGACCGAATCCATACTGTCTGTCATGTTCAACTTACATCAGTGTCTAACACCTTTAAGCAAACAGTAAAAAAAGGTTTTTAATATTCTAAATATGTTTTTTGGAGACTTAATATACCTGTTAGAGCGTGGTGTTCAAAAGATTATTCCTCTTCTCCAAATGGCCTTCAGATGTTTCAGCTATATAAAGGCTGCACTTCCCCTACAAAAAAATCTAGCTACGACAATGCTTTCTTAAAGAAATCCTCATTTAGAGAAGAGCGTTTTTCTATCGATACGAGACCATAATATCTCCATAGATAGCATTTCTATACAAAACTACGTAAATAATGAATGGCATTTTAGCTATTATCCGTTAACAATAATAATATATAATGTAATAAGAAGATAATAGAGTTGATGCAATATGATGTGTTAATTTTATGGATTTTAAAATTTTAAACATAACCTCCATGTGTTGTAACATGTACTGCTTTGTAACCTATTTAGTTTATACCAATAAATTATTATTTTTAGGTACGCAACAGAGAATGATTAGAAATTCCCATCGTATGCTTTAGTTGCGGTGATTAAAAAATATACTAATGTGATAAAGTGATTTTGCCTTAAGTGGCAATTTGCACCTGCTGTAATAAATTTAAAACAAATTAAATAAACAGAAACCTATTTTTTAAATAAACGAAATAAAAAATTTGCCAAACGAAACAACTTACGATCAAACTTCTAATGCAATTTTAAATGCGCACATGCGTTGTTTTCAACATTTCAAAAGGCGTTGTTTTCAACATTAAAAAAGTCCGTATGTAAGTATTCCAGATATTTTTTTGATTTCTGTGGTTATTATACGTTTATAATTTACTTAGTTTTTCTTACCATCTAAAATAGTACAGAAATCATCATTTAACCAGAACTTATCTTGTTTTTTCCGGTTTGGCCAATATCGTTAAGAAAAAATCCGTATGTGCCTTGCTTTACGCATATGTGTACTATTTTTAATTCGTAATATGTATTCTAGGTCTTTTTTAACATCTGTGGTTATTATACGTTAACAATTTACTAAATTTCTCTTACTATCTTATATATGTATTGACATCATCATTCATCCCTAAGCAAAAATCAATTACTCATTTAAAAAGAAAAAACAAAATTTTATTTTTTATATCCGATATAATTGTTTATAGCGTAATTCTTTAATTTTTTTAAACCCCTTATTATCCCAATTACAAAATGTATAACACTTAATATTTTTTAACAAATATGGAACGTCCCTATGAGAAATAATGTGCGTTCCTTGTCTAACTCATTGTCTCTTATAAAAAATATGTTTATTTAACAAAAAATATTAAGTGTTATACATCATTGTAGTTGGGATTATAACTGCTTCAAAAAAATGCAATAAACAATTAAGTGCCGATGTAAAAAAATAAATTTGATGATGGTTTAAGAAAAACTAAACGTCGTACAATGTAGAGCTTAAAATCGGCAAATTTTGTACTCGGCATTTTACAACTTTCTAAACGGCATGTTGTTAAGCACCTAAATGCGCAACTTTGCAATAATTTAACCGACTTCGTGTCTCCTCCGGTTTCCTAGATCCCCATGCATGCACTCGAATCTGTGGCAATATATATATATATAAAAAAATATATATATATATATATATATATATATATATATATATATATATATATATATATATATATATATATATATATATATATATATATATATATATATATATATATATATATATACAGGGTGATTTCAAAGTAAGCGGCATCCTTTCGGGAGCGTAATTCCCTTTATAAAAAAAGGCAAAAAGTTCCTATTAATATGGGTCCGAAAATGCTTCCTAAGGGAGTTACGCCCCTTTAAATAGGACACCTTAAAGCGGATTTTTTTCTCTATATCTTTAAACCCTTTTAAAATTAAATTTTTAAAATTGTTATACGGTATAAACATTTGAAGGTAAATAAGATTCATTCATTCATCAGGGACGTCGCATACGGGGGAGGGTAAGTGTTAAAATATCCCTTTTTCTTTTACACTTTAGGTTATTGTGATTTTGTTTGGAAATTATAAAATTTGGAGTTTTTTACGTAAAAAGGTACTCTTAGTTTAATTCGATAGAGCGTACCATTTACGAGAAAATCGACTTTGAAAACTTACTGATTTGCGAATGTTTATTGATGAAAATGAATTGACGTTTTTACCCTTACCCCCGCATGTGGCGCCCCTGAATAAAGTTTAAAAATTTTAAATTTAGAATCTTATTTACCTTCAAATGTTTATACCGTACAACAATTTTCAAAATTTAATTTTTAAAGGCTTTAAAGTTATAGAGAAAAAATCTTCTCTAAGGTGCCCTATTTAAGGAAGCATTTTCGGACCCATATTAATATTAACTTTTTGTCTTATTTTTATGCAAGAATTATGTTTCCGAAAGGATGCCGCTTACTTCTGAATCACCCTGTATATACCAACAAAACATAGAACAAATATTTTTCCTTAACAACTGTGTCTTAATCATAGTTTAAGTAGTAGATAGTAATCAACAATATTATTTATTTTGTTTATTGTTACATTTCTTAGTAGAACCTTTTTATAAAAATAAATGACTGATCATTAAAATCTTACCAGAATTATTTGTTAAGATTAAACGCAAGTAATTATTGGAGCTAACGACAGCACAGCTGTTCAAAATAATAGCGGCAACGTCCCGGTTGTAATATTTTTAAATTTTACAAAATTATGTATTATGACTAAACCTTAAGGCTGCTTGTACGTCCGTTGTTATCACCGGACAACGGACCGTAAATAATCGGAGATCCTTGTATACATATAAAATATTTTTACAGATAAGCATTAGATTTAAATGTGGTTTACACCAGTTTTCGAAATTATCCTTTAAGGAAATGCAAATTTCCCTCCAAGCGACAAAAGTCGAATGATTGTTTTTATAACACTCTTGTGTTTTGTCCCACAGTACAGATCTATTTTTAAGCATGTTATAAGTTATTCTGTTTCAATATCCATTCTAATAAAATAAATTATATTTTTGGATTCTTGTGGATGTTTATTCTTAGTATAAGTTTCCTTATTTATTCTAATCCCCTCGAAATTTTAAAATTTCGTGCTACAACTCGAATTTTTAAAATTTTCTTTTGATTATGATTTAAAATTTTAAAATTTCAAGTTAAAAGTAGAAATTTTAATGTAAAATTTCAAGTTTTACGCCTTTGTATTACGGAGGCTCAAAGACGTAGAAGGGACACAGCATAAAAAAACTATCAGTAAAAAAATTTCAACTTACAACTCAAAATTTTAAAATTTTGTTATTTATCTCGAGACTTTTTCCCAAAAGTTCGAGTTATAAGTCGAATAATTAAAATTTCAAGATATAACTTAAAATTTTATATTAAAATTTGGACTTTTAACTGGAAATTTAAAAATTTCAAGTTAAAAGTCAAAATTTTATTATTATGGGTAAAAATTTATTATTATATGCAACCTTTGTTTTTCTGGTAGGTACCTATTCCTTTTAAAATTTTTTATTCCTTTAATGATTTTTTTACGGTAATCCTAATTTTAATATTTTTTAAATGGGATTCCAATTCGTATCATAAATACATATAAACACTAAAAATTCCAATTAAAATTAGTTATAAAACAATGATTAGATTTAAATTAACTTTGCTCAATAAATAGATATTTATATGTCTCACGACAAGCATTGCTTAAGCTATTATAGCAAAAGTTTTGTACTATCAAGATTAAGAAATTAACAAATAAAAATGTTGCACAAACAGTGGGGAAAATTACAAAAAATGGCATAAATTAAAATTGTGCAATGTGTCTAAAATGTTGAAAATGTTTTTAAACACCAACCTCTGCTTAAAAATAATATTTACAATATTCTACATCTCATATCTTTAAAAAAATTAACAGGAAATGTTCTTAGTTTTATTTTATTAAAGTAAAATAATAAAAAATATATTTTAAGCATTTTAAGAAACACTGTATATTGATCATTAAAGTTTTTAAGAATTTTTAGGTAAATTAGAAATATAATAGGTTATTCTGCATTAAACCTTCTGGTGCATTTACTTTAACTTACTTAAAAAAAACCTTAGAAAATATCCGTTAAATAATTAAAATGCAACTCTTGATGATACCGCAATACTCCTTTCAATTTCCTCGAGACACCGACATACGCACTAGGTCAAGATAGTACCTCTTTAAAGAACACACTCTTTACTTTCAATTGATGGCGCCAATTTTTGGAAGGGGCAGCCGGGGGGTTCCTTGTGGGGAACCCGCAGGGGATTTTTCTTGAAGCTTTACTTCATGTTATTAAAATCCCCACCCTCAGTTTTAACCCTTTTTTTCTCCGATATAAATAGTTAAGAGTGAGTAAAGCGGGTAGTAGATTTTACTCAGCCGTGGTGGTGTTTTAAGTGTGAAAATGAGGATTTTTGTGGTAGGTATCTGTGTGGATATAGTGATTTATGGACTATTTTTATTGATCGTGAACTGAGTGTTACACAGTGTGATCGAAATTAGAGTCTTGCTAGGTATTTTTTTCTCAGCGAAAATCAAGTTGGAGCTTGTTTATATTAAATAAAGATAATCTATCTTTTTTTCGTATTATTAAAGCAAAAGTTTTGAAAATATTTTATTGCTTAACTTAATAAAAAGGTTGTAACATGATTTTTGGAACCAACATTAAAAACTATATGAGGTTAATTATACAAAACCACCTTTTGTCCACATAAAACATACAAAATTGAATGTGTGACGTTCTGCTTCTGAGTAGAGGGCTTTTTTAAAAGTGCTTCTTTAATTCCTTAAAGTATCGCAATCACTCAGAACTTAGGACAATTTCAGTATATTATGTTCTTGTATCTTTAATGTAAATGTTTTTAAAATATTTTATTTTTTTAACCTAATGAAAAGGCAATAACATGATTCTTAGAGCTTAAATTTCCAAAGGGAGGTATTAAGAAAGCTAATTTTTGTCCACATAAAATAAAATATAACATTGGATGTTTAACATTATAGTCCTGCAAGAGGACTTTTTCGAAAATTTGGTTTTTAAAAATTTTTGAAATTATTTTTAAGATGTTTTTTACAATATAAGATATTATTAGGACTAAATCCTGAATACAAAAACACACAAAATAAAGAAGAATTTTATTATATGTGACATGACCTTGCATTAAATTAATGCATTAAATTTTAACAAGTTGAAGTTAACAATTAAATGATTACAAAAAAAATATTAAAAAATCAAAAAGATAATCTCCTTTAAACATATTATGATTAAATTCTATATAAATGACAAAATGAACATTTTGGTTGTTATCCAACTTTAGACAAAGAATTTCGTAAATAGAATTTGCAAAAAAAAATAAATGTAGATACAGTGGCAGTCAAAGATTTTTATTTTTTTTATCTAAAAAATGAGACCTGATATTCACACCAAATATATACCATATGCGGTAATTTTTTAGTTATCGGACCCACGGCCGATTTTTTTAAAATTTAGTATACAGAGTTTTTTGGGACACTTCTAGTTTTAAAAGTATAACGCCCTACTCGAACCTAACCATGCACAAACTTTTCTAAAATTCCTCACTGGTCACAGCCAAACTGAATGATATTATGGTAAAATATTTAGTATTTATTAGGATACATTTATTTTTACGTTTCTTTAGGCGTTATTTTTAACAAAAAACACCACCAAAAAAAATATGTTTACCTTTAAAATGTCAACAAAACTATTTAGGGATTTTTAAGCCGTGAAGCAATTAAAAAGCGCCTACTTTTTAAATTTTAATTGGGTAAAAATGGACACTTACCTTGTTTGTGTTAAAAAAAAAAGATTATTTTAATTAACCTATTTAATATATACCTCATCAACAAATCCAAATTTAGGGAAATGCGCCCCTACCTCACGTACCTATTTATATCTAACTTCTAAATAAAAACACCTTGCCATATAACGGCAGGAGTTCTTACGCACCCTTATCATAATGAATCTTTTACAAAAGATTAAAATAATGCTTTTACTTGGATGAAATGCTTTTTATAGAATTTTTCAATTTCTCTCTTTAGGATATTTTTTTAAATTTTATTTTTACATTTAATGCTGATAAAACAATTTAAATTTTAAATATGGCGCTTTTCAGTTTCACCAACTTGGGTGGCTAAAAAACCCTAGATAATTTTCTTGATTGTTTTTGAATATAAAAATAAAATTTTCAAATGTGTTTTTTAGTAAAACTAAAGAGTAAATTATTCGGGAAATGAGTCTGTGAAATAAAAGGTGTTTTACAATAAAATCAGTTTGGCTGTGACCAGGTTCAAGAAGGAGGAATTTTAGGAAATTTTGTGCATTTTTAAGGTTAGGTACTAGTAAGGTGTTATAACTAAAAAACTGGAAGCTTCCGATAAAAATTGACTTTAGATTCGTGATCAGCGCTCCAAAAAAAACAAATTTCAGTAAAATCGGCCGTGGGTCCGATGAGTAAAAAATTACCCCAGATGCTATTGGCCTTAACAAAAACACTTTGGTAAAAAAAGGTTATTTGGAAATTTGCGAAAAAAAGTTGATTATCGGCCTGCCGTTCAGCAAGAAAATAATCGACTTTTAAAAGCAATTCCTGGATTTTTTTTCGGCAAATCCCAAATTTTGCAAAATTATCTGTATTTTCCATAAAAACCCTAGCCAGCTGAATTTATTTACTTAACAATTTTTATATGCAAATATTTCAAGAAAAATGAAGATATTTTTGTAAAATTGGGGATTTGATGATAAAATATATTTGATTTCACGAAAAAAATACAAATACAGGAATTGCTTTTAAAAATCCAATTTTTTCTTGGGGAAGGGTCATCTAAAAATAAAAACTTTTTTTTGCAAACTCCAAAATGATTTTTTTTTACCAAAGTGTTTTCCCTGAGGCCAATAGCTTCTGGTATATATTTGGTGTGGGTCCCATGTCTCACTTTATATATATATATATATATATATATATATATATATATATATATATATATATATATATATATATATATATATATATTATTTATTTATTTTTTAAAAAAAAAATCTAGAGTAAATATGAAAAAACTTTAATATAGAAAGGGCACAAAGAGTACTTGTAAATAAAAGGGAAAATTGATCCTTAGTTGTTTTTATAATAAATTCAGAATATTCTTTTCGATTTTTTAGGATGGGATTTACTTTTTTTTAATATTTATAATCCCATCGGTCAAGCACACTCTTTTAATAAAATGTGTACCCAGCATCGAATATAAATTAAATCAAATAACATTTGATTTGTATATTACACCACACAGTGCTTTAATTGAAGAGGGATTGTATTTTTGAAAAACATTCATTATAAAATGTATGTATTTTGCTGATGGGAGACTCTTTATTTAAATACCTTATCTTGGTCTATACAAAAAATAATATTTTTTTGGAGATGCGGTCTCGCTTTTTAAAATTTATTGTTTTCCTTTTAAAAGCTATAATACCAAATATCACATTAATGCCATATTAAAAAAAAAAAACAAAAATATCAAAATTAAATAAGGAATATGCTATTATGAATTTTTTAACATAATTTAGTAAAAATATGTAATTATGAACTTTTCAACATAATTTAAACAAATAAAAAAAATTAGTTACTTATGTTTAAAGCGGGAATACTTATGGCAGAAGTGTACAGAAGAAATATTACATTAAATACTTCACATATCAAAAATTAGTTTTTTCTGTATCTTAATAACAGAAAAGATATAAATAGTGTGTGGGTATTCAATTGATATTTATCCAGAAGTTGCTAATTACCTATTTGGGATGATTGGTGGTAAGTCATCCACCTCAAAAGATTTTTTCGTATTAGACTGCATGCATTTTAAAATTTTCTGTTATTCATCGACATTTCTTTGGTCTTTTTGTATGTATTGGATTGTACCAATTCAGATTATAATTTTAAAATTTTATGGGTTATACCTATAACCCATACATTTTTGAAAAAAAACACTATTTTTAAAAAATACACTTTATTTTGTTTCGCTTGTATTAAAAGAGATCGCTTTTATATCTGACGATCCAACAGT
Source organism: Listronotus oregonensis (assembly GCA_019359885.1). Lineage (NCBI taxonomy): Eukaryota > Metazoa > Arthropoda > Insecta > Coleoptera > Curculionidae > Listronotus > Listronotus oregonensis. Next base: position 56,543 of record JAHBCN010001027.1, read on the forward strand.
AGTACACTAACAGGAGTCAATTTTACACTATATCTCTCTTCCGTTTGAGAAATTTGCTGGTGAAATCTTTGTCTGAAACTGCACCTAGGTTGTCAGGAAAGAATTCGAAAAAGAAATAGAGCAACTGCAACTTAGTAACTTATTACAAACCAACCTCTTGTAAGATTGGATTAGTTTTTCAACTAGATCTGAGAACTTCTCCGATATCTTATTACCCAGGATGTTGCTACATACTCTTTTAAAGGTAGACCTATTGTGTTTTTCTGAAAGTGTCGTTTCAAGATTTTTCGTCTTTGAAAAGTTCTCTTATTTGAGTCCAAACGATTTTTTTAAGCTTTGCCTCATTTCTACGGACGAATTTCCATCTCAAATAAAGAAAAGCATTTCCTTCTCTACATAAGGTTTAAAAAACAATTATAAACGCTTGTTTTATGTACAAAGGGGGTAAATAAATTTTCTGCTACCATAATTTCTAATATTTTAAATAAACCAAAAGCAACTACTGGAAGAAGGGAATCAGCAGGAAAATCAAGGAAACATCCAACAAGAAAGTGGGTGACTTTGAACACTTAACGTTGGCTCAAAGATAACTACTATTGAGGTTTAAAGGGGAAGGTAAAACCTCTGCAGGCATTAAATTTCACTTTCTAAATACTCTAAGTATATAGAAAAATAAACAAAGTGACAAGTTTGGAGCTTCTCCAGATAAATTCTAAAGGAATGTATGAAAATGGCACTGCTGTAATGTTCTGAAAACTTTTTTGTAGGTCTTGAGTCATTAATAGGGCAAATGGCTTTTTTTTGGTCAAATCAAGAATGCTTAGAGTTGTGGAACATGCCACATCCAAGCCTGAAAACGGTACTCCAAGCAGGGTTTGATTTGACAAACATACAAAGTGAACAGGTTAGAAGGAAAGAAATCCTTTCTGACTCAAAAGAGAAGTTCAGTGGCAATGAATAACAAGTGCCCACGAGATTACTTTCCGGCTGCCATTTTTTAATTCTTTATCGATACTAACGATTTTGGTAGGAATGTTATTCTGGCGAAACGTCATTCTTGTGAACATTTAGACTAAAAATAGCTGAAAATTTTAATTTTCAAATGGAACACCCAGTATATGTTTTGTTTTTCAGATTCCACTCACTCCACATACTTTACTTACTTGCAGAAAAATACAAACATAATTTTATTTTTTTAAAACTTTTTTTAATAGAGGGCTTTAAACTTTATTATTTTACTATTTTTGCTCTATCTCACAAACTAAAATAGAAACATATCATTTTTATAACATTACTATAATATGCAGTATTTGAAAACGAATTCGACAAAGTAAAAAAATACGACACTATTCTTTATTTTCGTATAAAAAATTTTGTTTCATTAAATGGGTAATACAATTTTGCTTGTACTGAATGAGGTGTATCATACAGGCAATGTGGATAAAAAATTTAAATTTAATATAATAATAAAATCTGGACAAAACCCGATATAAAAATGGTGAATTCAGACGTTAAACGATTTATAGAATCCGAAAAACAAAAATATACAGGGTGGCTCATTAAAAGATTAAAATTTCCGCCAAAGGCAAAAAGCTTGTCATATACTCACAAGAATGACGTTTCGCCAGAATAATATCCCTAACAAATTTTATTAATATCAATAAAAAACTAAAAACGGCGGTCGAAAAGTAAATTCGTGAGTACCGGGTGAAATGTATTAATGCCAATTAAGATTATTCTCGAAAAGCGCCAAGGATTAATATATTTGTTTTGCAGAACCTGCCCGCTTATAGGTTAAGGATGAGAATTGGCAAACTTCCTTGGTATTGACAAAGATTTTTTACGATAGTGAACATAATTGTGTTTTTGATGCATTAAACTGCTTTCCAAAAGTGTTTTAAAGTCCTGTGAAAAAGAAATCTGTATTAACTTGCGCTTGTTTTCCAAATCACACTTAGTCAACTGACTTGAGAAACTTATTTTTTTGCATTTTTTTGTCGTAGACACACAAGCTAAACATCAAAGTTCTTCTTTGATTTATTGTTACGAACATGGTGGTTACTATTATTACACAGCGCTTAAATGTTTAAAAAAAAAATAATAAACAAGAACAACTAATTTTCTTCCATTGTTTTAAAGAAAGTAAAAGGGTATAGTTGTTAATGGATGATGTCGCATACCATGCATGGTGGCCCATTAGAGTAATTAAAGAATAATGTTTAACAAACGGATAAAAGGAAAAGTTTTGTGGGTTCTTGGAGCGGAAAAAAGATTGTTGTCTTCAGGATTAAATCAATATATATATATATATATATATATATATATATATATATATATATATATATATATATATATATATATATATATATATATATATATATATATATATATATATATATATATATATATATATATATATATATATATATATATATAATAATGACTGGTGATTGCCAACAAAATATGAAATATTTTGAGACAAATAAGAAAACCGACATAAAACCCATTTGTGGAAACGCTACGTCGATGACATATTCATCATTTGGCCACATGGAAGAACAAATTGGACCACTTCCTAGAAGAACTGAATAAAAATCCACCCTCGCATCCAGTTTACACAGAAGTCGAAGAAAACAGGAGTCAACTTCCTCGATCTCCTTATAACCAGAAAAGATGATCTTACAATTGATTACACAGTCTACAGAAAACCCACACAGAACAGATATCTAAATGCCGATTCCCACCACCATCCATCACAGCTACAGTCAGTCGCCAATACCCTCATCACCAGATCCATACGTCTAACCAATCCCACAAACCGGCAAGAAGAACTTAACAAAATTACCACAGCCCTAAGACAAAACAACTACAATGAACACAACATTAGAAAAGCTTTAAAACAGAATTCAAATACAAAGCAAAGGACCAGGAAGATACATCAAAACCAAAAGCAACTTTACCATACATTAAAGGTGTAACAGACGTAATCGAAAGAATCCTGAGAAAAAAATGACATATGCACAAGCTACAAACCTCAAACAACAATCCACAACATACTAGGCAACCCGAAAGACAAGATACCCTTAGAAAACCAAGAGTGTACAGCATACCCTGCAGAGACTGCGACAAGAAATATATCGGGCAGAAAACAGAAGAATTTCCACCAGAGTCCAAGAACACAAGAATAGTGTAAAGAACAAACAAACAACATCAGCATTGTTCCAACACCACCAAGAGACTGGACACGCCATTAACTTTCAAGACACAAAACAAATCGCTGCAATAAAACATCATAGAACACGACTAATTAAGAAGCACTTGAAATAGAAAAACACAAACAACCTGAACAAGAGAACATACAAAACATCCCGACCATATGGAAAACTTTACTTAAAAACAAAAACAGGCCAAAGACAACAAACCAACTACATACGGCAACGAGTCAACAAACCCAACAAACATGACAACCAATGAACCGGAACCAAGGTACAACCTGCCAACCGTATAAAAGGACATCTAAAGGACCAAAGGACTCATTCCAAGTCAAAAGCAGCCACCCAGGAAGCATCACTTAAAAATGCCAACTGAGATGTTGGCGAAACGTCAAAATCTATCTACTGACAAACGGATTGAAAACCGGAAAAACACAAATGTACATTCCACCATCCGTGAAAACTCTTACAAATATATATATATATATATATATATATATATATATATATATATATATATATATATATATATATATATATATTTGTATATAATTGTGCAAACCTTTATCGAAAGCTAAAAAATCCTTGCTGAAAAACAAATAAATTATACTGTATAATGTATTTAAGACAGCAGCCACCGTACGTTGGTATTTAGACTCTAAACCTTCGTGAACTCATTCAAGATAAAAAAAATAGGTCACTCCAGAGATACGGGAACCAAAACCAAATATCGTTAAGAGGGCAGAGTAGAGAATGTACAGCAGACTGAGAACAGGACCGGATTTAACTTTTTGCCGCCCATAGGCTAATATATATTTGCTGCCCTTATATGTTAATATTTTTTGAATATCAGAAGGAAAAATTAAGCATTAAAAAAATGTAAACTACATTAGTAATTCTTATAAAAATTTAATAAACAAATTTAACAAAAGTAAAACTTACAGAAAATTAAATATCTAACAATTCTTTAAAACAAACAATTTTCAGGTTTTTTTTATCTATTTGTTAAATAAATATATATATATATATATATATATATATATATATATATATATATATATATATATATATATATATATATATATATATATATATATGTACAAAGTATTCTGAGGTTGTCTCCTCATAACCTAGACTTGAGGCACATAATCACATATGTGTTCCTCCCCTTGCAGAGTTTGTCAGCTTAGGCTAAGAAGTCAGTTTGGACAACAATAACTGTAATGTTATATACAATTAATTTACAAATATATATATATATATATATATATATATATATATATATATATATATATATATATATATATATATATATATATATATATATATATATATATATATATATATATATATATATATATATATATATATATATTCAGCCTACTCAGCCTTTGCGTAAATCCACCGCAGACTGAGAAATATTAAAAACTTTATATAAAGAGGGGTTCGGGTACGGTACGCCATTTTTAATTTTGCAGAAACATAAAAAAATGTGGAAAAGGTTGACTTCTTTTGGTTTTTAAAAATTGCTATTTTTAATAAAAATATTGAGTTTTGAAAATCCCGAAAATGCTATGTTTATGTAATGTGTGTTACTTAAAAAAAAATACGCTAAGTCAAGACACTCCATTGTCTTTAAAATTCCATATCATTTTTTTAAAATCTTTGTCTAAAATAAAATGTCCAACTGACCACGCGAATATCGCTAAAATCATAAGAATTACCATAAGCGATAAGGAAAAAAAATCCCCCACTAGCTTGAAAAGTGTCAGCTTTACTAAGACATAAAAAGAAAAATAATTATCATAGTATTACTGTGTGCAAAAACTAACTATTATATTTTGAAATATTTAGTAATTTAGTCATGTGCAAAATCATTTTGAGATTTATTTGACCCATATTTAAACGATTTGGACTTTTTATCTTAGTAATATTTAAGCTTAATTTTTGAAGACACAATTTGTATGTAAAAATTTGAAACCGCCAGTTTTACCACATAACTAAGTACGCCTTTCGTTGCTTAATAATGCTGAACGATATTAAACAATGCCCACATCTTTGATCCACATGGTCACCCTTTAGATTAAATAAATCAATATTATACAGTTTGGCTTTTAAAATTCCTTCTCCTGACTTTTGAACAGATAAGATATTCAGGTTGTCCAGCCGTTCTAGACTTACGAGCGTTTGAACTTTAGCTTAAATATTTTACAAATAATTCATTTCTAGCATTATCTAACATTTCCGGGGTAATACTCGTCTTTTATTTACAAGTAATTCATTTCTAGCATTATTTAACATTTCCGGGGTAATACTCGTCTCGTGTCCTAATACACGTCTCTTATTTCATTTTTAAGTTCCTCTATTGGCTCTTGGTTTTAGATTTTAGATTTTATGTATCTCCACAAAAAAATTCAAGAGTGTCATATCAGGTGACCTAGCCGGCCATTTTAAGGGGCCACGTCTGCCTATCCAACGTCCTGGATAATTTTTGTCAAGCCATTTTTTAGACAGGCCTGTAGCAGTGAAGGTTGTGTACCACTTGTTAGAGTGTAACATCCATGTTAAAATTATTGGGGTTGCTTACTACTTAATAAAAGGGTAGATACGATTTTGAAGCATATCTTAATATCGTTGCCCGGTTAAATTTTTGTCCATAAATATTGGATCTACGATATGCTCACCCAAAATACCCGCCCAATACGTTAACTTTTTCTGGAGTTTGAGTGGGACTCTCTCGAAACACGTGAGGATTTGTGTCTGACCAATAACGCACCTTTTGGTTATTCACTGATCCATTAAAAAAAAACGTATTTTCATCACTGAAACTAATGGAGTAAACGTAACCTGGATATTGGTTTACGGATTAAGAAATGATCTCACAAAACTGCAATCTTCTTTAGTTGGTTCAACATTATTAATTTATATGGATGAATTTTTTTTTCGATTTTTTCTCACAGTGGCTCTAGATACCTTTCAACCCTCGGTTTCCGTTTTCTTTACTTGTTGGGGATTATTACCAACTGCTCCCAGAATTTCAATGTGCTTTTCTTCTGAAACTGATTTTCTTTCTGATTCTTTTTCCCTCGGTTCGCAACCAGTGCTTTAAAACTTACTGACTAATTCTCTGAAGTCTTACTGCTTCGTGGTAGTTACGACCAGCTTCAACATAAATTAAAATTGCTTCGGTTTTTTGTCTAAAATACGAAGACGAGGCATTTTAAAATTATAAAAAGACTCTTAAAAGTACAGATATTAATGCCAATAGCTTACTAACATTAAAATAATAATATTTTACTGCAAAATAATTAAGGTATTTGAAATATTTTACAAAAAAAATAATACAACTAATATTTGACATTTTAAAGTCATAACTTCTGACAAAAATAGATGTTACCACATCTTTTAATTGAGTAATTAGGAATTAATAATTTAAGAAGAAATTAGACTAACTCAACTTGGCCTAAATTTCCAATAGCATTGAAATGAAAAATCTATTGCCAAATTAATAAATGACCCGAAAATCATTAAGTATCATCAAAAAACTATTAAGTCGAATTCGCATTGCAGATATATTGCAAACATACTATTAAACGAAGAATTTAATCAATTATTATAATTAATTGCAGGTCGTTCAAAATAAAACACATTATGAAATTATTTATTACGAAAAATTGTTTACGGTTTTTTAACAGGATTATTATTAATGACATTAATTATTATGCATAAAATTTGTTAAAATGTATGCGATGTGGGTGTTTCAAGTATTGGAACGGGTGTTTTGGTGCTCTTCGGAAATTTACTTTAAAAAGAAGTTGTTATTTAATTTTTAATAGGGTAATAACTATAAGAAAATAAAAGGGGAGATAAGGAACAAATTTATAAAAGCAATGTAACGATTAATAATGGTTTTTAGGTGCTTAAATATAAAAAAATACTAAATGCTATTAAATTTAGGCTTGAGTTTTTATGAACGGGATAAATTTGCTTTACTTCAAAAATTCTAAATTATCTCATAATTTATGCAATTTAGGAAAGGAAATAAATACTACCAAAGTAGCATTTACTTAAGTTTAAAAAATATTGCAAAATAAATGAAAAAAAAACAAATAAAAAATCGCCTTTTTTAGATTTGTGGGTTTATTTAGCTATCTCTCTTTTTTCCATGTAAAAATCCTAGGACAAATTGAATGTAAAATCCAGCGAAATTTTATTTTTCTAAATTTTAATCTTATTTCTTAATTTCTTAGAGATACTACAGTAAATTTTAAAAAGTATACCTAATTAATTTATAAGGTTTAAAGAATTGTTTATTAATTTTTGTTTTATAAAGGATATTTAAAACTAAATCTCTTCTAAAGTAAAACTTTTTAGAAAATTAATTGATTTTGGGTAACCTAAATTCTATCTATTATTTTTTTTTGTTCCCACAAAATAATTGTGAATATAAAATAATAATTTCAGTTGATTAGTTGCCTATTATGGTTAGATGTGAATAGCTGTGGTCAGTTGTAGTAACTTGTCCAGATAAAAAGGTATATAAATATTTTTGATAAGACGAAAAATAAAGAATAATTTGATTTTGACCAAAAATTTCTGTTCAAAAGAAGAAAAATAATTTTTTATTTATGTAATTTTTGCATTGTTTTTTTGTTTGAAATAATTTGTTTAAAATACTTAATAAATATAATCGGAAAAGCAAAAATTAGATTCTTTTTAATAAAATTATAAGTATTTTAATCAATTATTCAAAAAAAAATTAATTTAGTATCCTTAATTCATTTATTAGGCTTTTAGAATTGATTTTTAACTAACTATCATTAAAAGTAAACATTTTTAGAAAAATATGTTGATTTTGTGTAACTTAAGATCTTAAAAAAAAGTAGAAGAAGTCAAATACAATCTTATGTTTTTTTATTTGTTGGTATATGTTGGTAGTATAGCCAAAAATTATATTAATTGTAATAATGTGTAAATTTTTTATGAATTTGAATTTTTTGAAAAATCCTTCCCTTTGACTTTAAATAACTGGAAATAAAATTCTAAAATTTACACAAATTGCAGTTCATATGTTTCTAAAAAGTTCTGTGAATTTTACCGAGAAAAAAGTTATAGCATACTAAAAATATCTCTGGAGCTTTTATATTGCGTTTTCATACTTGATTTAGTATAGTATTATCATTATTTTTGCTGAAACAAATTTTGCGTACAATTCATCTGCTGGTTTCATGTTTTGCCAGCCTTGGGACCATGTCTGAACATGAAACTCTTTCGTTGAGACATGCCTGAAGTTTTCTTGATTTTGCTGGTGGAAATAACGTTAGAATGAGCCTTCAGTATTAATGTGTATCCAAATTTAAATTGATTTTGTAAAAATATCTATGTATTAATTTTTAAAAGGCTGTTTTATTTGGACAAAAAAAGAATAAAATGTGGAGACCAAGAGCAATAGACCCACCTGAGATTATTGAAATGTTGGATGTTGATTTTTCCATTTTGTGTGAAACAGCAATATGAAAGTTCTAGTAGCATTTTTAGTAAGGTGTTATAACTTCTTTCTCAGAACAATGCATAATATTTTTTTAAATTTTCTGGAAATATATACATTAGAACTGCAATTTGTGTAAATTTTAGATTTTTATCTTCAATTCAGAGTTATTTATAGTTAAATTTAAGGATTTTTTAAAATTCATAAAAAGGGTTGTTTTATTAAAATTATTATTATTTGTGGTTATAATACCAATATATACTAACAAATTAAAAATTCATCAGATTGTATTTGACTCTTCTTTAATTGAAAAAAAATATATATATAAAAAGTGTATTTTCGGATTTTACATTTACTTTGTCCTGTGATTTTCACATAGAACAAAAAGATAGATAGGTAAACTATATTTTTCCTTGCTTAAAAAAAAAAAGGTGATTTTGTTTTATTCTTCTTTATACTTTTAAAATTATGAATGTTTTTGCAAACCCTTACAATTGCAAAATTTTGGGTGTGCATCAAAAGCAAAATGGCCGCCATCAATAAACTGTTCAAGTTAAAAAGTTATAAAAAAATGGTTTTTTTAAAAAACTTAGACCCCAAAAAAAACACGGGGGCAGTTTTTTTTTTTTTTTAATATATATATATATATATATATATATATATATATATATATATATATATATATATATATATATATATATATATATATATATATATATATATATATATATATATATATATATATATATATATATATATATATATATATATATATATATATATATATATATATATATATATATATATATATATATATATATATATATATATATATATATATATATATATATATATATATATATATAAACATGGGTCGAAAAAAAACCCTTTTTAATCTTTAGATGAAACGACTTAAAAATCTTTTAAAATTAAAAAAAACAAACTTTTTAACGTTTGGTAAGAAACCTGGTATTAATTTCAAAATACAAAATAGGCCTAAATATGTAAATTATTAATTAAAATTATAATTTTTTTTTTTGCTTTAAAATTTTAAAAACTTAAAAATTTTTTTATGAGATAATGCAGAAAAATGAAAAAAAGTACTTCTTGGGATAAAGTATATTTAATTGTAATTAATTTGTTTTTTTTTTTAAATAATTCAACATTTAGCAAGTAGAAATATAAATAACTTTCTTAATTTTAGATTTTTTGTTAAATTTTTTTGGTAAAATACTGAAAAAGTTCTAGATAATTCTGTGATTGTTATCAAATGCATGTTGAAAGATTAATGTTTTGTGGAATTCTCACAAGAGATGATATAAAAATAATTTTTTGTATTTTCTTTTATCTTGTAAAGTTTTCTTTGTTGTTTGAGATATCTATTAGTGTTTTGTGAATTTTCTTTGAAAAGCAAGAAAAGTATACTTATTTAATGTCGACTCGTTTTACTCGTTTAAAAAAATACGATTTATGCAAATACAGGCTATAAGTTCACGCAAAATTTGATTTTATTGGGTAAGATAGCTTTTAAGCAAGAAAGCTAACAGTATGGCAGAAAATTTGCAAAAATCTAAAAATGCAATTTTCTTGAAAATTTTCGCCTAACCAAGATGCATTTTAGTGATAACGATAATTTAGATGTAATAAAATAATTATTATGTAATTTTTTATAGTATATTAAAAACATATTTTAATAATTATAAAGGAATTTTTAGTATGTTATAATTATGGGTTTTATTTACGTAAATCTTATAATTTCCCTTATTTTCTTCAGTTCTGGTGGTAAACTAAAATGTGTAATTAAAAATTAAATGCGTGTTATTACAAGAAAAATAAAAATAAAGGGAAAGTTTAAAATTTTAAATAATTAATTTTTGATTTTAAAACATTTTTTATTAAATAGTTAAAATTTTTAAAACTTATAATTCGTTTTTTCGAGGGTCTCTATTAAGTTCAACTTGTAATTCAAAAAAAAATAATTTTTATGATAGGTACTACGTTTACAGTTCACATTCTAAAATATACCCAAAGGTTAAATTTGATTTGTTTTTGTTTGTTGTGGCTAATACAATTTTGTTTTTTTTATTATATTAATAATACAAACGTAGTCCTACCAAATAAGATAGATAATGATTTTTCCATAATAACAGGATATTTTTAGTATAACTGTTTCTAATAAAAGTTGCTGACTAAAGAAAAATGGAAATTGTGCGATTATGCTAAAATAGTTTTAAAAAACTCTAGGTTTATTTCACATGATTTCCATTCTTTTCAAATAACACACATCAAAAAAAAAGTAGTATTTTGCTGGGGTGTCGGACAAAGGATTTTTTGGCGTATTTTTTCCGCTGAACACGAATCCAAAGTCAAAGTTGGGGTCAAACAGCAAAAATCGAAAAAAACCTCAAAAACCGAAAAGGGACTTTTTACCGCAAAACATGCTACCACGGAATGTTTAGACTACAACTAGATAAACTATGAGATACAAAAAAATGCCATGCATAAAAAAGAATTTATAATTGTTTTAAAAAAAAAGTTATATAAACATTTTTGATAAGATAGATAATAAAGGAGACAAAAAATTTCAGTCCAAAATAGAATAATTTTTTTTTTATTAAGTTTTTTTTTTATATAAATCATTTATTTTATTTATTTGAATCGAAATTACTTAAAATTTGCAGAAAAAATGAAAAAATATATTTTTCAATTTTTTTTTACCTTGAAAAAATCCTAAACATTTGGTTTTTGATTATAATTCGAAAAATATTGCATTGAACAAAAAAGTTATAAAACTTAAATTAAAGGTCTTTTAAAAATACTTTAAATTTTATGTTTTAAAAAATTTTTATTATCTTTTTAAAATTTTTTAAAGATATTGACTTTTTAAAAATTAAAAAAAATCGTTAATATCTGAAATTACGCCTTTTCTCGATTATTTGTTGTTTGGCTCCCAATTTTGACTTCAGATTCGTGCTCGGCGGAAAAAAAAATACTCCAAAAAATCCTAGTCGAACACACTACTGTACACACTACTTATTTTTTTTGAGGGCCAGTTTTCGTCAAATTAATGTTGGCATATTCCAGACTGCAGTACTGGCACCAACTCTTATTTCTTCTTGACATTAACAATATTCTCGCTTTTACCCCTTATTCTAATTTCTAATTTAGACAGATAGTCTTTAAGCCTGATTTAAAAAAAAAGGGGGTATGATGCAGACAATGGGGCAGTTAAAATCTTGTTCAGCTTGTTGCTTTAAAAACAAAATGATGTTATAAAATATTTTGGCAGTACCATTTCTTATTTTCTAAGCAGAAACGTTCTGCAAAGCAAAGAGTTATTTCATTACTATTAAGAATGACATTTATTGGCATATACAGATACACATTACATCCATATCCACAGCAGCCCTAACAAAAACTAGGATTGCCCTTTTGAACCATTTTTTTTTCTGGGGCTGCGTTCATAAATCATAACATACATTTTTAAATGGATTATTTTATTACAATTCTTTTTTTTCTCGGCATCTAAAAATAGTCTGCTAGCAGCGTTGTCACTGGTTTTGATTGTACCATATTTTTTTAGAAATATGTACCAATTTTACACACTTGTACTACATTTAACTGATGCTCATGACATAAACAAATAAAATAGCGTTTTTAAATTATTACCTGGGTGCACCAAGGATTCGGTCATATAATATTAAATTTTCTTTACTCTTTCATAGGTAGGGATTACGATAATTTAATGTAATTTAATTTTTCCTTTTTTTAGTATGTTTTTGTTAAAATTACTTTTAATTTAAAAATATTTTTAACCAAAGCCTTGTTATTATAAGCAGATGTCTTGTTTTTACTCTGAACCATATAATACCAATAATTTTTATTTTTCCTTGAATTGAAGGTAGAAAATTATCATATAAATGTGATATTCGTTCTGAAAGATATAGCAAAATCTCTGGTAAAGCCTACCGTGATAAGGATGCGAATTCTCATCCCCAGCGGGTGAAGTAAACCCCGGGGCAAATCTCCGTTTTTGAAATTTACCCTTTATTTCAGAGCTTTTCAAAAAGATATTAAGAAAATGCAGTGAAAAATTGACCGATCATAGGCTAATTATACGTTTTTTCGGTCTGAGCACATGCAACCCAATTTTTTTTTTTCTATAATCAATATATCTTTTAAAATTAAGGAAACATTAAGAAAATAAAGGAAAAAATTAAAAATTTTTCATTTACAAAATTAATTGGTTAAATATTGTTATCGACAAAGGTTTAGTCAGGGTTGTGAAAATAAAAAAGAGATTTGAATGCAGAAAACCCGGTGTATTCGGTTGAGATCACCCCAAGACTGAGGGAATACTGAAATCGTGTAAAGAAAAAACCAAAAATTTCGGGGAACGGGTTCAATGGCCCTAAAACGGACTTTTGGGGGAAAATTTTTAAATTTTTTTTTATTTTCAAGTCCTGAAATATAGATAAATTTAGCAAGGTACATAAGTATGGACATTTAGAATTATTTACTTGCAGGTAAAATTAACCAGCTTAGAAAATAAAGTAAAAACATGTTTTAATTGAACTTGCACGATATATAACTTTTCTTCTTAAACGATATAATGTGAAAATAAAATATCCTTCTCATTTACAAAAATATACTTATGTCCTTTTATGAAATTTTAGAAACAAAAATGTGGATAACAATAATAAATATATTATTTTTTACATTACCTCATGAGAAAGTTCACAATCAACAGTTTATATCTGCACTTGATCCTGATTATCTCAATAACCGTCATTTGTCTTTTTCTTCTTTCTTCTATTCTTTTATGCTTTCCAGACTTTTACAGTTTTCTTCTTGAAACAAGCAGAAATCTTTTCTATTAAAATCTATACTGTGTATTAAATTTTGATACCCGTCTTCGCTTGCAGTGAGTGTCCCGTTTAAACTTTCTGATAAATTTACGAATTATTCCGGAATGTCATTCTTAACTTTTAAGCTTTTTATTTTTCCAACGAAGATATTCTTTATTTTCCAACCACGACAATTTACCCCGAAAGTCCGTTTCATGAACCATTAAACCCGTTACCCTGATTACGGCTTGTTAATAAATACAAATTTTGACCAATAAATTTTAAGCAGCAAATGTAAAAATTTTTCATTTATTTCTCATTTTTTCTTAATTTTTCCCAAAAAGAAACGTGCTTGTGTAAAATCGGGCCAGTCCAAATGTTATATACAAATTATACAATAGTCGCTTTAGTTTTTGCCATACTTTTAGAGTGAAAGCATTTATTGCATTAACAAACACTTTAAAGCACTTTTCATGTTATTGTCATTACTATTGTTCTTCCTATTTAGCATTCATAAAGCGAATCGTGGTTACAAATTTTAAAAAAAGAAAAAATTTTTTATTTTTTTTTTTTCACCTTTAACATGTTATATTAAAACATTTAGTTTTATATTTTTCAATTCTCTATTGCACAATTAAATAACTAAAATGGAAAAATTATATTGTGTCACAAATATTTTAATTGGAATGTTAAATATTTTTAGTAGAAAAAGAAATCCTGGTGTTACGAATAAATTATTAGGTGGTTTAATAAGTTTTGTCTTTTTGATAAGAAAAACAATATTTTATAGTTTAAATTTATTTTATATTTTCCGATCCCTATGACCCCTATAATTCTAAGTAGATGCCTTGTTTCTGGGGAATTAAAAAAAATTTTTTTTAATATTGATTGGTATTAGCCCAATATTTCTTGACGACTTCTCTCTAAAGATAACTTTTAAAACTGTTTGATATAGTTTTAAAGCAATAGGAAAAATTACTAACTTATTACATAAATGTGAAACCCGTTCTGAAGGATATGGCAAAATAAAGTAATCCTTTGGTAAAACCTATTATTATGGGTAGTTTTTGGGGAAAACATTATATATATATATATATATATATATATATATATATATATATATATATATATATATATATATATATATATATATATATATATATATATATATATATATATATATATATATATATATATATATATATATATATATATATATATATATATATATATATATATAAAAAAAAAAAATTTTTTTTGGGGCCCCCCCATTTTTATTTAAATATTAAAATGGAAAAAGTGTTTTATACAAAAATATTTTGGTTTTTGCTGCTCTATATTTGCAAACAACGTTATGTATACAGGGGGAAAAAACCTTCAAAGGGCAAAATTAATTTTTAAAAGACTCCTTATATTTTTTTTCATTTTTGTTTTTTTCCCAAAAATTTAAATTTTTTTATATCATATCATATCCCCATATTCAATTGTTTACGAATTATTGTTATTTAAATACAAATTTAGAATGAAAAAATCCGCTTATCTCTTAATGTTGTTTTCCGTTTCTATGGTTTTAGCGGTTTTGTGACAAAATAGCATAATAATAAATAATAAGTAGTTAGATATCACATGAGGAGTAGAAGTAGGTAAAACCTTAAATAAAAAAACATTAAAAAATTTTTACAGATTAAATTTAACTGTCTTATGCATTTTTAAATTTCTATAAAATATCAAATTTTATGAACTCTCAAAAAACAGATAACCCTGGAAACGTTAAAAACATTTAAAAAATGACGGTTTTCCCTTCCCATATTTGTATTTAAATGCGAATATCTCGTATACAGTTGAATATAGGGATATAATATATAAAAAATATCTAAATTTTATGCAGAAAACAAAAAAAGTAACAAAAAAAAAGGAAGTCATTTTTTAAAAAAAGAAATTTGTTCTTGTCGGACTTTTTAAACCCCTTTTACATCGTTTTTCAAAAATGAACAAAAAAAAATATTTTTGTATAAAAATTTTCCCAATCTGAATTTTAAAGCAATAAACGGGGGGGGTCACTTCACAGACTTGTAGATTATATATTTATATATATATATATATATATATATATATATATATATATATATATATATATATATATATATATATATATATATATAATATACAAATTATCAATAGTCCTTTAGTTTTTGCCCTACTTTTAGAGTGAAAGCAATTATTGCATTAACAAACACTTTAAAGCTCTTTTCATGTTATTGTCATTACTATTGTTCTTCCTATTTAACATTCATAAAGCGAATCAAGTAGGTTACTAATTAAAAAAAAGTAAGAAGCTTTTTATTTTTATTTTTCACCTTTAACACTGCATGTATATTAAACACATTTAGATTTATATTTTTTGCAATATCCGTATCGCACAATTAGATAACTAAAATGGAAAAATTATATTGTGTCACAAACATATTAATTGGAATGTTAAATATTTTTAGTAGAAAAAGAAATCCTGGTGTTAAGTATTAAATTACGAATAAATTATCAGGTTGTTCAATAAGTTTTGTCGTTTGATAAGAAAACAATATTTTATGGTTTAAATTTATTTTATATTTTCTAATACCGGGTGACAACGAAATCACTACCAAGACTTTTATTTTCTTGAATGAAAAGATAATGCCATAAATTTTAGGATGCTATATTGTATAATAATATGCCATTGGCTATGACTTCCAGTTCAACCGAAAGTGGCCCGCCTTTGAATATTTTAAATGGAATACCCTGTATATTTTTTAAGATTCGAATTCTTCGGGTATTTCTGATATACTACCTGAATTATATTCTATACCTATCTTTGCTGCTTTTCGAGAATGTGGCTATTAAACAGTTACAGGTTTAGAAAAAGGTCTCCAGAACCAAAAATGTTTATGTCATGCCATTACAATTTTCAAAGTAAAATTATTAGGAAAGACAACTATCGAAACACCTCCGGTAAAAGCGGAAGTAGTATTATTTTGACCTCAGCAGATCGAGCCTCCAAGAAACGGTAAATTAAACATATTATTTTTTATGATTTTCATTTGTTTTTTTTATATAACTCCATAATGTGCAGTAGTTACAACATTTTTAGTTGCCAGTTTTTCGAAAATAAACAAAGGTAGGCACGGGATATAATAGTGTTTTTATATCATGTCCTGTGGAATGTGAATGCTAAAAAATTCACGCAACATCCGTTTGAACTAAAATTGATAGGCTGATGTTATTATAACCAAAATCGGCAACTGATGACTCTATATATCATCATAAAAGTTAAAAGCGATATTTTTTCACTAAAGAAAATGAAAGTCTTGGTAGCGATTCCACCCCTTCAGTTGGTATCATGAAGACTGTCGACTCTGCTGTCGATATGCGCTTTCACGCTATTACATCTTTGTTCGATAAAAATCGTTTTCCACGAATATTTATTTTATTTTGATATGTGAGAAAAGCCAGAAATCTGGCAATTACGAATACACAATGGAGTGCATGCTGCAAAAATTTGTACTTTTATATTTTGAGCTGTGTGCAAGGGTACGTTATTGTCTCTATAAAAAATGATATTTTTTTTCTATACCACGTCTTTTCTTATGAATGTTTACAATTAGCCTGTCCAAAAGGTTACACCAGTAATCTAAAATTATTGTTTCACCACAAAATTACTTTTGCATCCTAAAAAGCTGGACACTAATTCATTTTGGAACCGAAGTACTTGATTCGTTCCACTCCTTTGCTTCTTGTTTTGATTTACGATAATAACGATAGAGCCAAGTGTCATCCGTATTAATGAAACATTACATAAAATGATTTTCATTCTTTCTAAATCGCCCCGATTGCTGTTGAAAAACTGGCATTCAAATGTGTTTTTGTTCCGTTGTAAGCAAAGGCGACACCTATTGTGCACACAGCTTTCTGAAAAATATTGCTTAAGCTACCTAACAAATGCCCTATATCTCTTTTAGTTATTACACAATCGTCCTAAACCATATCTTGTATTTTTTGCTACAATTTCTGGTTCCGATGCATTTCTCGGCGTCCTTTATGAGGATCATCTTCAAGACGTATACGACCACGTTTCAATTCAGCAATCCATCTTTCCATTGTGTTAATTAAAACTTGTCACATAAAACTTTACATGTGTTCATAAAAATACTAGCATTTTTATAAAAATAGTACGACGAACTTAGCACCGCCATCTTTTACTAAACAACAAAACTAACTGAAAACCCAGTTAGGTGACATAGAAACCCGTACACTTACTTAAAGCTATTTTATTTTAGTTACATCTTTATGTAAATTATTATGTTAGTAAAAACAAAAAAAAGTTTTAAATTTATCAGCTTTACATTTCCTTTTTATTAATTTTTTTATCAATTTAACCAGAGTAAGCCGTTGCAAAGAAGTAAAAAGTTTGTAATACATTTTGTTATTAATAAAGAATCATATAAAGAGGGTAGGACTTTAATAATGTCTGTACAATTTATCTAATCTACAGCTTTGAATTTGCAGGTTATTACCACTCTACTCGCCGTAGCCTGTGCCAAACCGCAAGGTTACTCTTACCCTTCGGCCCCTAGCGGTCCAAGCGGTCCACCTTCGAACAGCTACGGACCTCCATCAGGCCCTCCTGCTGGACCACCACCGTCTAAGTATGGTCCTCCAGCGCAGGCCCCAGTAGTCCAGAAACACGTATATGTCCACGTACCTCCACCAGAGAAGGACATCCCTAGACCTAGAAAGCCTATTGCAGTAGCACCTGCCCAGAAGCACTATAAAATTATCTTTATTAAGGTATGAAGTGGAATTTAAATTAAAGAAAACAACGGAGATGCAGACCGTTCTTACTATAGGTTTCCCCAAGCTAGATTCGTTTACACTGAGAGGAACTAGGGTTGCCAGATGACGTGAATTAGGCGGGACTGTGCCGAATTTTAATGAAATTCAACGCGTCCCTATTTTAACAATAAATGTCCTCGTTTCTTAAAAATCGCTTCTGAAATTAATATATTGTATTACTATTTGAAAGATCTTTCAAGGTGCTTTAAAAAAATACCACATTTAATTTTTCTAACTTTAATAGTTTGGGAAGTATGGACATCTAAATTAAAAAAAAAATTTCCATAAACGTACAGGGTTTTTCCGTATATTTTGAAGCACCATCAAAGCTTTTATTTTAAGAGTTAGAAGAAACTTCAAATGACGAAAGTTAAAGTATTTTTAGTAAACCGTCAGAATGTTTTATCACATAAAACAAAAGAACATCGGAAATGTGTTTAGAAATGTCAACTTGGTTTTTTAAATGGAATGGTATGTTTTTTTCTACCGTCTAACCAGTATTTCACTTTAAAATATGGCATATTAAAAATCTAGATTGCCAAGCAAACAATATTTAGCCTATTTGTTGAGATAAATGTCAGTTATATTTTGTTGCAATAAAAAATCTAGATTGCGATAAAAAAAACATTAAAAAAATATTTATTAAGAAAAAGTAATAATATAAAATAGTTTTTAAAACAAAATCATCTATAGTTATCTATATAATTAATAACCTTGATTTTGATTTTAATTCATTTTTATTTTTAACTAAATATTATAACATTTTTTAAACGGATTCATGGTTCTATATATCCCCCAGCTGCATCACAGCATTTTTTAGTCTTTCTACTTCCTTAAAGCATTTGTTATAAAAACGGAATTTTCCAAGTAAAATTGGGTAATTTCTAGCCAAGAATTCCAGTATTTTCCGACCGGTCATAATACATTTTATTTTTAGAAAAAAACCCATAAAGATAAATCCAGTGGTGTTAGGTCTGGACTGTTGGCTGGCCACCTTGTTGAACCGTTTCTGCCAATCCACCTAGTATAATGATTGTTTAAATATGCAGTAACTAATCGTTTGTTATGTGGTGGTGCCCCGTCCTATTGTCAAATAAGTTCATGTCTATTTCGAATGTTTTGTAATGCATTGTCAATTTTATTTTCTAACATGTTTCTATATCGATCCTTAGAATGTGAGCCTTTAAATATCCCCAAGGTCCCAAGACTCTTTTTGAGTATAATCAGTTGACCAATACCGTTTGTTTCTTTTAATAAATATTCCAGGTGTTGTGAAGGTAGCCTCTTCTGTGAAAATTATTTTTTGTTTTTAAATTTCGCCACAAAATTGATATCTTTGACATTTGTGGTCTTCAGTAAGGCCTTGAACTGGCCTAATTCTATACGGAAAATAAGTACGTTTTTTTAAAACACTGTGAATCTTTTTCCAAGATTTTTTAAAATAACTTGCTGAGTTTGATATGGAATTAAATGAAAATATAAAAATTACATTTTGTTTCAAACAATATTAACACACAACATTAACTTACCTTCAAAATACAACAATATGTTAATATTATCTTCTTTTCTGGCACAGTGCGCTATTTCTTTTAATAATATTGTTTTTTCAAAATGTTTTTATTATGTTCCTTTTTGTATTTATTGATGGAGTTGGTCTATTTGGGAATAACTGTCTGTATTGCTGACGAATCCTTTTAAAGTTGTTGCGATTTACATATTATATTCGTATTAAAGCATATTTTTTCTTCTATGGAATAACCCATCCAACAGCAGATTTTTTAATACCACAGAATATTTCTGGCATGTAACGCAGAACTCGATTGACAAATAAGCTAAATATTGTTTTCTCAGCAATTCAGATTTTTTTTGAAATACTGGTTAGATTTTAAAGATTTTAAAGTGAAATACTGGTTAGATGGTAAAAAAACATACAACATTTGTATGTCAAAAAAATAATAATAGACAAGGTGTTCCACTCAAAAAAAAAAACAAACTTGGTATTTTTAAACACATTTCCGATGTTCTTCTGTTTTATGTGATAAAAAATTCTGACGGTTTAGTAAAAATACTTTAACTTTTGTAATTTAAAGTTTTTTCTTACTCTTAAAAGCTCTGGTAGTGCTCTTAAATATGCGGAAAAACCCTGTACAGCAGTAAGCTCATACACGATAAAAAATATTTTTAATGATGATACAACATACAGGGTGTTTTATTCATAAAATTTATACTTTTAATCGTACCTTCTATATCTATATAATAAGAAACAAATACCAGATTCGAAAACTACAAAATTAACCTAACAAACTGATATTCTTATTTTTTTTGTACTATAAAAAATTCAAAAGGTAAGAGGAATGTAAATTTATAACTTAACATCCGATACATATAACCTAACTATTTCAGTTTGAGTTTCATAAATTTATTAATTCTTTTGGAGGGGAAAAGTCATATTAAGGTTTTTTTTTTAAAATTTGATGTTTTACATTCTTCCATACTTAAAAGCATAAAAAATGCTATTATTAGTTTGCCAATTTAAACGATTTTGTATTTTGAATAATAACAAAGTTACTGGTACCTATAGTAGACACTTTTTTAGATAACCCTATATTTTCCTAAAAATTTATATTTACAAAAACTATATACAATTTATAATATTAACAATAAATAAAAAAAACAACGCATTTATTAATTAACGCGTAATATTACTTTATTATACAGGACATGGCAAAACTATTGCTTACATTTATTTTCCAATTAAAGGTAAAATTTACATTTTTCTTCCAATTAGAATTAGAAAGTCAAGGAAACTCTTGATAATTTTATTGTTTCTGCTCTAAATATAAAAGTTTGTATATACATTAATTTTGCATTTAGATATGTTTTATTTCATATTAAATATTTTTTAAAAATGTAACTTTACTATTATAATAATTAAAAGGATGTTTCGAAAGAGCAAAAAATCTTCAGACTGATTTTTGTCGATAAGACACGGCCTACTTAATATGGCATAGAATTTATTTGGTGCAAAAATTCTACCGTTATAAGCTTATGTAATCAGAATTTCCACCCAGGCATTAATACCTGCTGCAATAATTGTTATAAAACATTATTTTCTTTAGATGTATAGATTAAAACAATTATTCTGAAAATTTTCTTAAATAATTAATACTTTTTCGTGCAAATATCGTAATACATTGAAAACCCCAAAAAGCACTGTTTTGTATTGAAAAAAGTATATGAAGATAAAAGGAAAATCCGTTGTCTTTTTTCGCTCTTATTCAAACATATTAATTTGCCGTATTCGTCTAAAACTAAACTTAGATTTTTAGAAAAATCAGGAAAAAAATCTAAATGTGAATGAAGAAATTGCAGCTTAAGTGACATGTTGCATCTTAACCTTTTATAGGATTGGATAAGTTTTTTAAACTAGATATAAATAGTTTTTCAATTTCTATAAAATTTCTCGTGTTTTTAATCAAATGAAATTCCTTCTTCATGCTTTGCCGTCTCAAATAAAGAATATATTATATTATAAGGATTACTAAGCAATTTTTGCAGTTGCGAAGCGGAGCGCAGTGCAGCCGAGCGAATGCAAAATCTTTGCACTCGAGGCATATTGGCTACTCAAATAAAATACTTTAAAACAAATTCTTTAAAAGTTTAAACTAAAATGTGGAAAGAAATTCGTAATATTTCAATTAAAGAAGTCTAAAAAAGTCTAAAAACAACAAAAAGATAAATAAAATTAAACATTTTCATATTTACTTATTAAAATTTAAATATAATCATCTTTTACTGGACTAAAAATAAATATGCTTACCAAAAACTAGATGTTAAGCTTTTTTTTTCACTTAATATTTTTTGTGTACAAATCATGTTTTTTTTTGTATTAATTGTGGGTATTTAATGCTTGAATTTTTTGAGTAACTTGTAAACCCATTTATTAACATTTGTTTTTCCTTCTTTAGGCTCCAACTCCACCAACTCCAACTGCCCCATTATCCCAGCCCAGCCACAAAACGAAGAAAAGACATTAGTCTACGTTCTGGTTAAGAAACCTGAAGAAGCTCCAGAAATTACCATTCCTACGCCCGCACCTACACAACCAAGCAAACCAGAAGTTTACTTCATTAGATACAAAACGGTAAGATATTAATTATTAAATTAAAAACTAACAATATTTTTTTGACAAAACGATTTATTTAATAAAGAATGTATAAAAGTTTAAAAATAATTTAAATGGATGTAGTTACCAGATAAAAAAATCTGGGTTATCATAGCAATGATAATATGACTAGTTGTTTAATAACTTAAATTACTTGATAGCATAATTAAGCACATCATTATTTTTCTAAAAATGGTAGTGCTTTTTCGTAACCATTCCCTGCATGTTCAAAGTTGACGTGTCCCATTCTTTTTAATTGAAAAAATTGTATTTCGTGCAGTGAAAACAGTCTTATTTTAGAAAAGTGTAGCATCAAAAGAAATTTATTAATAATTGTAAAAAGTTTTTTATAGTTTATTTTGATTTCTGGGAATATCAAATTAAAAGAAAAATTATTTGGCTTTTCTCCAGAATAAAGATATTTATATATTATTTTTAAAAAATTATACTTTTTTAGAATTATTATGGAGAGCTATCTGCTCTCCAATAATAGTAACAAAAACATGAAAATACATAAAGGTTTAATTCTTTATAAAATTGAATTGTTTTAAATACTATAATAAAATAATTATTTTATGAAATTATAAAAAATAGTACTTACTGAAAAACATTGGCAACGCGTTATAAGATATATATTTATTTCAAAACTTATTGGTTATCAAAGCACATAATATTTGATTATATTACTTAAAACATAAACTAAAAAATTATGTTTTTTAACTGAATTGACTTCTGACATGACTTAAAAAAAAATAATTACTGGTAAAGGTACACGTGTAGGTATTTAATATTTAAAAAAAATTTTTAAAAAAATAAATAAAACTTTTAATATAGACAGGTTTTATAGTTTATTTTGATTGGGAATTTCAAATTAAAAGAAAAATTATTTGGCTTTTCTCCAAATAATTTTTCTTTTAATTTAAAATTCCCAACAAAAAAAAAAAACCTTTAGCTAAAATTTTTTATTTATTAAAATATTTTTAAATATAATTTTTTTTTTTTAAAGTCATGTCAGAATGTTTCGATTAATAAAAACAATTTTAGTTTTTATATTCAAGTAATATAATCAAATAGTTTATCATTGTAAGCCATAGTTTATCTATTTTTATAACGCGTTAATTTTTCATAAAATATTTTCTATTTTTATATAATTTCTAAAATAATTTTATTATAGTATTTAAAACAATTCAATTTAATAAAGATAAACCTTTTATTATTTTTCATGTTTTTTTATTTGCGAGCAACTTCTCCATAATTCAAAAAAGTATAATATTTTAAAATAATATATAAATATCTTTATTCTGGAAAAGCCAAATATTTCTAAAATGTAAAAAGTGTCTAAAAACTTGGACCTACAATTAGAAAAGTTGGTTGCTAAATTAAAACGTGGTCGTCTTACAGATGATCCACGTCAAGGACGTCCAAAAAGAGCAGCAACACCAGAAATCGTAACAAAAATACAGGATATGGTTTTAGAAGATAGCAGATTACTTAAAAGTATTTACTAAATGTCCTGGAAATTTCATTTGGTAAAGTGAGCAATATTTTGGCTTCCAGAAAGCTGTGTGCACAATAGGTGCCGCATTTGCTAACAATTGAATAAAGCATTTTCGAATATGACTTTTTTAGTAAAATTTAAGCCCTTTAAAAAACAATAAATTATAATGGATAAGCCTTGGGGCTACCACGATCATCTTGAATCAAACTAAGGAATGGTGTAAACCCAGTAGTTTAACTCTAAAAGGAGTTGGAGTCAGAAATCTGCGAATAGAAGACCATTTTGCATTCCAAAATCAGTTTTTTGGGATGCAAAAGAAATTTTGTTGTGGATTTTCTTTAATCTGGTAAAACAATAAACTCAGATTACTTTTGTAACCTTTTGGATCAGATGAATGTAGAAATTCGTAATCGTGAATTTCGACAGCCTTTCGGGTTCTCACATGAGGAATGGAATCCACAAATAAAAAGATAACTGGAACAAGTGTCTTGAAGTTCAGGGATATTTTATTAAATATAAGAATGTTTTTACACCATAAAGTTGTGTTTTACTTATGTAACAATAAAACTGATTGAACAACCCAGTAAAAGTTTATAAAAAATGTTTACTGATGACGTCACCTTTATAAACCCTTTTTATAGCTTATTATAATATTATTAAAAAACAACATGGCTAAACTTCCGAAACCCCCCCCTTTGATTTGTCTATAACTTTGTACAGAACTTGCCTACAGCGTAAGAAAAAAATTTCAGAGGTTTTTTTTTGCGGCAATGGTGAAAATCTTGGGAAATCGTCAAAAAATTAATTTTTTGTCCAATTTTTATTTTTTTTTTAATTTCTTTTCAGGTTTGAAAATGAGTACAAAAAAGAAAAAATATATAATTTAAATTAATACAATTAAATAAGCAATGTTGCCAGATGTTTTTTAATAATTTGTTATTATTGAAGGTTGTTTTTTTTTTTAACAAAAAGGAAGTTTTTTTTATAGAAAAAAACTAACCAGAACTAACAAACAACAACTTCCAAACTATAACCTAGTCCTGGTTAGTTTCTGATTACTTCTGGTAAGGCTTTTCTCGTTAAATTGTAAATATTCTTTATCATAAATGCGCCGTCGAACAAAATAAAAGAAAGTCTGATATCTTAATTTTTCGATTTTTTATAGCCAAAAATGAAGTCGACCCCACAGATAATGACCCGATTTAAAAATTTATTTTTTTGTAACTTGTGTATTAATATTTAATCCATAATGCTTTAAATCTAAATTTAAACCCTTTTTTTATCCGACAACTTTGCAAAATCTAGCCTTTCACTTAACTTAAAAACATAATGTTTTTTCGAATTTTGGTTTATTTTTTTGCTGCAAAAATGCGTTATTTTGAATATTTTCTATTTGAAATTTACTAAACAAAATGTGCTTTTTTTTTAATCTTTAATTTATATCTTTTTAATCGATAGACGCTCAACGACAACAGACCCTTCTGCCAATTTTAAAAACCCACAACTTCCTAATAAAAGAGCACTCTAAAATTTCTTTTATCTACAATTTTTCTAAATCTCACAATCTCCTGATGAAGGGGCGCCGTCCTTTTATCCTGTTTAGAGATAATTAATTATTTTTTTAGAAGGAAGAAAAAAAATGAAAAAAAAATGAAAACCAAAAAAAAAGGTTTTATCCACTTTTTTTCTGTAATTTTACGCCCAAAAAAAACCTCTGAACAATGTTTCTTATGCTATAAACAAGTCCTGTGCAAACTTACAGATGCATCTGAGAGGGGGCGTTTTCGGAAGAATAGCCAACAACATTGTATAGTGTCTGAATAGGTACCAAAAATATTTTAATTAAAAAAAAAAAAAAAAATTATATATATTTTTTTAAATCGACCTATTTTTGCGTTAAGAGTCATTTATACATTTTTGTAAAGTTATTATTTGAACACATTGTAAGTTAGTTCTTTAAACTTTGTTACTACAATCCAGTAAAAGTCCAGGTGATCAATGTGCACATAAACGACGATTTTTGTTTCAGAAAAAGGAAAATGGTGGTGGTCCATATCCCGATAGCGGTCAACCAGAAAATGGTGGTTACCCAGCAGCTGCGCCCCCATCTTCGGAATATGGCGCTCCCAATGGTGGTGGATCAAGCGGAGGTTACTAATGAGTTGGAATCAGTTTTACAAAAATACACTTAGGGCATTACTAAAATAAGTAACATCTTGGTTTTCCTATATATTTTAAATCCAATTCACTAAGATGGTAACAAATTTGGGATGCAACATTCTCAGTTATTCATTTTAAGACACTTTAGTCGTATTTGTCGTATCTTAAAAACTATTAATATTATTAAACAAAGGTTAAGAACACCCATTTTGCAGCATTCTTTTTCTATTTTTTGTTATTTTTATATATTCAAACCAAATTAAAAACTGTGGCGTCACAGAGACCGCCTTATAATCAAATTTAAGTGGAAAATTTTCATAAACTCTGAATTTATACCTATTTTTTATGGGCTTTTAAGTAATATCTTTATCAAATTACTTTTTGTCTGAATTTAAGCTTCCTTTTAGGCAAGTAAAAGAAAAATAAAAAGCGTATTAAATTTTCAATTAAGATTTACATCTCGACATTTCGCTTTACTTAGGTAATATACGATGTATGTCAATGCACGTAGCTTATGAAAATTAACAATTATATATGTCTCAGAAAATGCCACTCCTTCTAATTTTGGTTGCATCTATTTTAGAGTTTATATACGACACATGGGTATATGACGGATATTGTACTAAATATTATATTTGCGGTTTAATCTGATTTTTGCAAAAACTTATGAAATTCCGTAGTTTTTTGTATAAAAATATTTAATTGGACTACCTTTTAGGTGTTATTTGAAGTAAAAAAAATCTTCCACTTAGAAAATTGACTGGAATTAATTTAAATCTAAAAGTTCAATCATGTCCTAACCATATGCTTTGAATGCAAATTGATAAATGTGGTAAAGGTTTGTTAAACAATTTTATCTCTTATTCGGAGAAGTTAGTATTATTTGTTTTAAATAAAAAATGAAATGCAATACCACGCATTGTTCTAATTATTTTTTAAATGTTTAAATTGGTTAATTACTCAAAAAGGATTTTTCCTTCAATATTAACCAAGAGTACTTTTTTGTATAGCTATGGGATTTCATATCGTGCAGCAAAAGGATAAAATTTACAAATAAAGAATTTTGGCTAATATTTGTCTTAGCCTTACCTAATATGAGACGTTTGTAAATATAAACGTTGTGATTTGGAAAAATAAAATATGTGACACCGTGACACTTAAAAAATTATGCAAATTTACCATTAACTGGTTTAAAAATATCTGAAAAAATCTTTAGGGTTACCTTTTTTCAGTGTGTATCTTTTCTAAGATTTAAAGGTTTAAAATCTAGTCTTATAAATGATTCCAAACTTGCAGAAAAGCTTCGTTCTCTTGCTAACCGATGTCGGTCTTTTATTAGTATTTTCATGGCTTCTTCTCCGAGAAATGAGCCAGTATAATTGCTTCTCTGGCAGCTCCCAACAGAGCAAGATGTAGTGCCGCTCTTATGTACCTTTTACAGTCCATCTTGAGAGGCCCAGAACTTTCAACTTAGTCCGTTTCTCTGTAGAAGGTCCAGATTGTAGAACCTATTATCCGTAGAAGTTTTCTCGTCACCTCCAAATCTCCAAATATTTAAGTTCCGTGCTAATAAACTACCTCTTACCACACTTCAGACATCCACGGTACGTTAGTACCGTGGATGCCTTTGTGAACTGCCCCGAGATAAAAAAAAACCTAAAATTAAATTCGAAAAAGTTTGGTGGTTTGTTTTAATGCATATTTTCTATACTTAAGCTTCTATCATTTCTAACATTTTTTAAATTTGCCACCATAACAGTAGTCATATGACAAGTGTCAAAATGTTTTTTTAGGATACTCCTCCAAAACTTGATAAGTGGATTCATTTTGGCGAAACCCACAACTTTTATCTTTGAAAATTCTAAGATTTCGGGCGTTAAAATAATTTCACTCACGAAGTTTTAGAGGAGTATTTTTTATTTCAAAATTTAAAGCCGTGGCCAATACCTACAACTCATTTAAAATATCCAAATTTAAAAAAAACTCCCATTTGTTGTAAACTTTTTTGACAACTTTGTATATTGCTTTGATCTTCAAAATTAGAAATTGAAGGTTGAAAATTATCAAATGTTACTTATTTTTAGTATAATTTCTTATTGTTTGACCAATTTTATTATTGCATACTTTAGATATCTACCTGATTTTTCAAGTTTTTGAAAATGCCACCTTAAAATTTTAAATAATAAGGTGGCCTTACTGTTATGTTATGTGATTTTAAATATTTTTTAATTAGTTTTTTAGGGTAGTTATAGTTCGTGCATATCTTTTATATTTTTTAGTCATTATTTTTTAAGAAAAAGTTACGGTGACAAAATCAATTTTAGTATTTAAGATCATTATCATTCATGGCTTAGTTATAGTTAGTTGGATGTTTTAGAGACTTCTGTGTTGTGATGTTTTTCAGTGTATATATTTTATATTGATAGATTTATATTTGTTATTGTCTTAGTTTTAATTAAATGTATTGAAAAGAATATTTTTTAATAGAACTAACAGTGGTCGTTGGTTTCTAAGCTAAGTTTATTCAGCCAGTATCCTAGAATCTTTATAATGTATTCTTGTCAAAAAATATATATTTTTATACAATTTACTATTAATTGTTTAAATTATTTATTATATGCCTAATCAAATATGCGTACTAAATTTTAATTACTGAAATGCAGTGATCATTCCTTTTTCTATGTATCACATATAACACACGAGGTACAAAATATAAATATTATAATTATTATTATTTAATAATTATTATATTAAACCAATAATTGTTAAAGAATATATTTTTAAAGTTCAACGATAACAACATCGACACTTTGAATTAATAAATACCATATTATGGCTCTCGCCTCTAACTTCCGTTGCGTTGTAGATATGTATGTTCTATACTAGTCTTGGGTAGTTTGCGAACGAACTAGGTAGGAAGAGCGTTCTTTTAGGTGAACTACGTGAACTAGTTTGCCAATGATCCCACTCTTAGTTCATTTAACTAACTCATAACCCCACATCAAGACAACCGCGCCTGAGAACTTTTTACAAAATCCCATTTACAGCGCTACATGCATATGTTTTAGTAATGATGAAGCTTTAAATGCGTAATTAAATTAGGACCCTTAATATGAATGAGAGCCGTATTAACTCTTCCTGAAATATTAAAACACACAAAAAAAATCTGTATCGTAGAGCACTCTCTAATGCTTTGCATTTTGAGAACTAGCGAACTAAAAGAACGAACTAGATCGTAATAGAACTTCGAACTAAATTGAGCACTCCTTATGGCGAAGGAATACGCCCAAGACTATTATATACAGGATGTTCCTTAATGATATAAAAATATTCAAGGAAGTGATTCCTGAACTCATTCTAGGATAATAATTTCATATAAATATATGTCCTAAACGTCCTAACTTTTAAACTACAGAGTGATAAAGTTTTCAAAAAAAATCCCGAAATATCCGGAATACCATTTTAAACATCTTTACGAAATTTGTTATGCAAGTACAGCATGTTTTTTATGAGGGTATTTTTTTATAGTGTGGTCACTTTTACATAAAAATTAACACTTGTGTTTTTCTCGTAAAATGCACCCTTCTTGATAAAAACAATGAAATTAAAAGTGATTAATTTTTGAAGAAGAGGCTACTTTACATGAACACATGTCCACATTTTTTCTATTTTTAGCACTGTCTTTGAAACAACAAGAACAACACACTAACACAGTTTTTTTTATCTTTATGACAGCTCACGAAGGATTATTATATATGTATATTATATCCTACCTATATATACATATATAGACCTAAGTACCAAAGTACTGTGAGTGCCGGGTTTTCCGGTGTTTAACCCATTTCTTCCGTCAACGTTGTCCAAGCACTGAAACATGCAAATGTTGCATTTCACAGCACCTTTTAGACAACGCGGTAGTGCCACCACGGACGTTATTTTTTAAATAACTACTACCTAAAAGTGTCTCTCCGGCTCTGGGAATCGAACCAGGATCGCCGGGGTAGCGAGCCGAAACTCTGACCACTATGCTACCGGAGAGACACAGCTAACACATTAATTATTATTATTAATACTAACTCATACTAACTAAAAGCTGATTTCTAAGATATTTCTCCAAAAGACCTAAGGCCACTCAATTTATTATTTTTTATTATAAACACTAATAAAATAATTACAAAAAGTGTTAGAAGTGGCCATTTTGACGACAGGCACGCTTCCACCCGTCTTCGCATCGAATGGCGGCTACTTTTCGCTCTAGCAATTCTTTAAATTACTTAAATTTTAATAAAAACAAAATTTTAAAATGTTTAAAAATTGTTAATAGAAGTTGTATAAACTAGACTTTTAAGTTGACCCCATAGAAAGGGATCTAAACTATTAAGATCGGGGGATCTTGCTGGCCACTAATGAGGTCCTTCGCTACCTATCCAACGATCAGGATAGACACTATATGATCTCGGACAACTGCACTAATATGAACAGGAGCACCATCGTGCATGCACCACATTTGATTCCTCAACGCAAACTGAAAATTGCTATTAAGAATTGGTTTTAAATATTGCATAAGGATTTTCTTCCGCTTACAGATGATTGTTATGAAAATTTTTAAAGGCATTCCTGAAAAAAAATGTGATTCATCTGTTAACAAAATTTGTGACTGAAACTGCGTAATTTTCTGAAGGTACAACCAAAGATAATACTACTACGAATAGATGGTTCATTTAAATGGGGCGTTTTGAATCAGTTCGGAGATATCAATGCTTCCGTAAATGCGAATAAAATTAAGTCGGTAACCCCTGCCCCAGCGAATCGAGGTACGAAACCATGTGCGACATTATCAATGTCTGTCGCTTATACCTTATTCGGAACACGAAGTAGCGAAAGCGGGCGGCTAAACGAATTGTGTATTTTCTAGTCGCGTTTCATCACGCCAATAGTAAAGGCCTGCCGGCAACACTGTTTAACTTTCGTTCAAGGATAGCGCGAAAATCTCTCGATGGACATCGGCTCGCGTTAGCCAAAGTCCATTAGGGGTATCAAAAATATAGCATTGAATGGTTCATCTTATCCGTAGTAGTATTATCTTTGGTACAACTAAAAAAAGTACACACACTATGGATAGTCTCTGAGAATAACGCCTGTACCCTTTGAATATGATATGGATGTCGCAGCCAACTAGCCTTATTAGCCGTTTGATCAACAGCCTAGCCTCTTTACTAAACAGCGCCGTTCAACTAGCGGCCTGAATGATATTCAGCCGTAACCTTTGTTACAGCATGTAATAAACTAGCTGGCTAATGCTTGGGCCAATCGTACGATGTAGTGACCATGTGGCAGAAATAAAAAAGATGAAACATCTGACTTAAGAAATGCTTTATTAAATAAACTTAAAATGTAACATATTACTGTTCTTTGAAAATCATGAGATCAGATGCGGTTAGTTTTGGTCAACAAGTATTCGCTTGAAAAATTAAATTGTTCAAGTCACTCACAGCTAAATTCACATTATTATTTTCACTACACTCTTCCATTGTACTATTTTCCATTAAACTTTGGAAAACACCATAAAATTTGTTTGTCGACGCCATATTCATTGAAGGTTTGGAGATTTTCGGCGCTAGGTGGCAGAAAGTGGTACTATATTGAAATGAACAGGCTAGGCAAGTGATGAAACGTCATTGATCCAAGTCATTCGCCTAGCGGTTTGATAAATTGGCTGAATATCATTCAGGAAATGTCAATACTTCAGGTCTATAGAAATATGGGTCCACAAGGCCTTCGTTTCCGAAATACAAGGTGTTAAAGTATTTAGTTAATTTTTTTATTTTGTTATAAAATCTATAATAATGTAAATATTGAAGTAAAAATTGGTATCCGGGGGTTTTCTGGTATGGCGGATTCGAATCCAATCTTAGTATGGCTCTTACTTAAATTGGTTTTTAATTGGTCAGTTTGCAACAATGAAGATTTAGGCGCCATTTGCCTTTGACATCTTTCAAGTGGCAGTGGAGTGACTGGGCTGTGGGGGAATCCCATAATTGTTTTATTTTGGTTTTGTTTCCGAGCATGAAGCCTAAAAATAAGGATCACCACTTCTGTGTTACTAGAGTAAATTAAGATGACATTGGTGTTCTAGAGGACCGTTTTTAAACCTAACTCTTTAAAATATTTATTAAAATGTTAATGATGTATAGTAGTACGGTGTTTGTTTTTAATTATACACAAAACTAGTTTTGTTTTGTATGTTTTTTAAATACATATTGTTACGTTGTTTTGTCGGTAGAGTCTGTTGGTCTGTTCAAAAAAACAAAAAATACATGAATTACTGTTTATTTGTTTTCTGTTGGTGCTCTAGTTAAAGACCTCTTATGTTTGTATCCAGTTTTGGTAGTGAAAAATAAGTTCGCAACTGGGAGGCATTTTGTATACTGATAAATGGGTATGAAAATAGATATTAATCTACGAGTACTACCTATCGGGACCCAGTTAACTAAGACGTTCTAGAACTGTATGTGCACAGAAACTATTGACTTCTATGATTGGGCAGATCGCCAAAAAGAAAATAAAGTTAAACCCACAAAAAACTTTAAATATCAAAACACTTTTTGACTTTTCGGTGGCAAGTTTACTACAAAAATTTTTTATAAAAAATTTCATAAAAAAATAAATTATATCTATAATTAAAACTATTTTAATTTTAATACAAAAGCTTAAGAAATTTTGAGAGCTTTTTGTTAGAATGTTAAATTATGAATGACATAATAATCTATTATGACTGGTACAATTATTATTTAAAAAAAGGTGGTGAGTAAATTGATTTAAGGTTTATCTGAAATTACGTTAGCTGTCAACTTTTTTTTTAATTTCCGATATTATTTTAAAATTTGGAGGGGTTCTATAGCAGATGTCCTCTTTTAGATCTCTGTAATTTATTTTTGTGACTTCCCGTTTAACCGGCAGTTATCAAAATGCCGTAATATTCTCTTTTTAACCATATATCACATTGTCACATTTGCTTTTAAAATTAAGTTAAAAATCATTTTTCTAAATAAGCTTTAGTAGGCCATGATATAAAAACCTTGGGCCATATATTAAAGCGTGGTGTGCTGTGACCATACAGTGTGTTTAACATTTTTGGTCTGCTTAATGTCAATCAAGGTGACAAGATTTTTTATATTTTAAAAAAATTCCTTAAGTAAGTGGCGATATTTTGAAAAATAAAATAAAAGCAGCATTCGTTTATTCGTCCATTTTATAAAACAATTATTTGCTGTGTCTATTATTAAATACGATCATTATTATTAATTAAAAATCTCCAATTTAACAAGGAGAGATGTCAGTATATTTTCTTTGGGATTGCTCGCCTTACAATTTTTTAGCACTTTGGTCCAGGTCCCAGGGAGCCTGCTCAGCCCTATAAGCCCTATGAACTTGCAGATCGCTTGCAACAAAAAAAAAAAAAAAAAAACCCCCCAAAAACCCAAAAAATTAAAAACACTAATCTACGTTTCGATGGCAAGTCGGCTACCCTTATTAAGATAAAATTAAAAGAAAAAAAATTAAATTATAAATGTAAAAAAAAAATTGGATTAAAAAATAGGATATTCTGACAGCTTTTTACATTTATGAAGTTTTGTCATAAATGACTGGTATATTTATATTTCTTAAAGAGATAAAAAGATGGTCTGGTGTGTTAATTGATTCTAAGTTTACCTGAAATTACTTCAGCATCAAGCACAGGTAAGCATGTATTATTTAAATTAATAGATATTGATGCTAAACATTTATTTGTATTTAATATTATAAATGCACTTTTCTTTATTTTACGTTTTTTTTTGAACAAATTTCCTTTGCTAAAATACTAGAAGCATACCAGTTTATTATGTGGTTTTTATCAAATGCATGTTGACATATTTTTGATTTTTGGAATTCTGTATTTTTATTGTATGTTCTATGCTCTTTTATACGTTTGGCTAATGGTCTGGAAGTTTCACCTATATAAAACTTATTACATTTACAAGGGATTCTATAAATTACATTTTTTGTGTTTTCGTTTATATTGTATGGTTTTGTTTTTGTTACTTGAGATTTAATGGTGTTTTTTTTGTTTTAAAGATAGTACGAATCTTAAATTTATTACCCATTCGTTGAATTTTATTAGGTAAGCCAGGAATATATGGAAAATAAATTTGTAATAAGTCTATCATTATTTTGTCTTAAATTTGGTTGTTCAAATTTTAGAAAGCATTTATTTATAAAATCAAGTAGATAATTATTTTGAACAAAAATATTTAATTTTTTTTTGTTTTGATCAGAACAAATTATTTTTATTCTATCAAAAAGACTTTTGACAACTCCCTTTTTTCCCATTATTGGGTGATTAGAGTTAAAATTTAAATGCTGTATGTGTAAGTCTTCTACAAATTTTAGTTTTAAAATTATCTATATCTTTTTTATTAAAATAGCAAGGAAAGGAAGCTGTGAGTTTTGTTCCTTTTCCAAAGTAACATGAATGGTGGGTTCTTGTGTATAAATGTGTGTTTAAAAATCATTTAGACAATGTTTGTCATGTTGATAAATAGAAAAAATGTCACCTATGTATCTCCACCAAACTAAAGGCTTATAATGATAATTTTGTACAAAATTGCATTTCAAATTTTCCATAAAAATATTACTTAACAATGGTGATAAAGGTAAACCCATGGCCATGTCAAAAGTTTGTTTATAAAAGTCAGTGTTATATTGGAAATATGTTGTTTTTACGCAAAAAGTTAATAATTCAGCAAATCAATTATAATGATCGTTTAGGCCAAAAACGAAAGATAAATAACTGTTTCATACAATGAAAAATAAAAAATTGCTTTTCCTATCCTAATTTTTAAAGTACTACAAATGGCTTTGGGAGTTTTTTTGAAATATGAAAACTTTAGTAACCATCGACTGACCTCAACCAGGCCAAAACAATGCACAGCATATTGTATGATATCATTTGTTCTTTCGAAACCACAGCACAATACATTTTAATATTGTCCAAGCTGCATATGATGGCCAACTAAAGCTTTTTTGACGCCAATTTCAAAGCAAATATCACATTGTAATGCATAGCTAAGATAATGGTAGTATTTAAAAAAATTGTAACTTTCGGTTAAACCGAAAATCGCAAAAATTAATTATTAAGTCTGAAAGAGAGTAATTATTACGCTCTAGACACCCTCCCAATCTCAGAATAATATCTTTGTAGATCTAAAAGTAATTGGCTGTTACATATTTGCTAGGTCATCCGGTATTTTTTATTTATTTTTGTGTTAAGATGATTTAAATATTTAGTTATTCATCTTAAAGATATAATAGCGCATATATTTTAATATAAAAAAGCATATTAATTTTACAATAGATTATATAAATTACGCCATACTTGTGATGCTCAATTTATTTTTTATAGACTGCTTTAGAAAATGGGGTTTTGCCACGCTAAACAAGCTTTGAAAATTGTATTTTGCGCACAATGTGTGCAAGGAAAATTGTTTTTTTTGCCACGGTTCTGTCTTTCAAATGATTTATTATGGTTTTTTATTGTTATGTCAAAAATATAGAAAACTCAAAGTAGGCTTTATTCCATAGCAACCGCTAGTTTTCTTGTTTTGTTGATTAGATACCAATTTAGATACAAAAAAATTTTGATTTCGCGAAAAAATGTCCGATTCTGAAGAAATTTAAAAAAGCGAGTTTAATCTCGTCAAACCTACTTCCAACAAAGTCAAGAGATCGATAGAAGCCGAGTTACATCGATTTATGAAGTGGAGACAACAAAAACGTACAAACGTTTTCCGAAAATGTTATGTTGGTGTTTTGAAGAGCTGTCGAACAAATACAAGTCTTCAACATTATGGAGCACCTTTTCCATGCTAAAATCAACCCTGAGGGCAAACCAAAATACGGATATTGGGAAATACCAGAAGTTGCAGGCCCCTTAATAAAAGAAAATCAGAAAACTATTCCAAAGAAGTCCAAAATTTTAGCGAGAATGATTTTTGCCGCTTCCTAAAGAACGTTCAGACGAGAAATATTTGCTAACGGTAGGCATCACAGTTATTTTATTTATTTTATGGTGTCATTTTTTATAGTGAGAAGGTTTAGTAGGCAGGGGTTACCCAATTTGTTTTTAAATAGTCTAGTTTCATAAAATTACTTAAAATGAATAAAACTAAAGACTTATGGTATTTTTTTCTTGTTTCAGGCAGTGGGGATGGATTCTGGGGCAGCCGAAGAGAAGAATTGTTCCTTTTAAAAAAGAAAATATGACGGTTTTGGCAGCGCAATGTTAATTAAACAGAGAATACCAAAACGAAGATGCCGAGATCATTTACAGTGTCAGGGTTCTACACCATCTTAAAAAAGTATTCTGCCCTTCGACCTCCACTCCTGCAAACAGATCGTTTTTTTTTAATTATCAAAATGGAAAATGCACTCGCCAAAAATTGGAATTAACAAAATTGGCTATGGCAAAAGACATCGCCAAATTTTTGATGTTGAAACTCCAGAAGCCTATACCGGGCATTGCTTTGGCGGTCGTCACCACAATATTGGAATTCTGGATCAGATTTGTGGCTCGAAGCGCCATGGTGGATGGAAATCCGCTCAGTCGCCGAAAGTTAAGATGACTCGCTTAGTTAAAATGGATGTTTCAGAAGGATCTCTTCCTTGGCGTCTGTTGCGGCACAGCCCAACAACAATTGAGTAATGAAGTGCCGCAAGAAAACTGCAATATGCCGACGACAAGAACTGTATAAGCAAGGTGCCAGAAAATGTTTTCCATCGTTAAAAAGTCGATCAACAATGCGACGATTCCTGCGAAGAAACATTACAATTAATATTTTAAAATAGTTATGAAGTTTCCTGTTTGCAAATTATAGTCTGTAGTTTCTTGTTTTCATTATTTTTGTTTTGCGTTTGTTTTTAAAATAAAAATTTACACAAAAAATGTTTTTTTTTTTTTTGCAGTCGTATAAAAGTATCGTAAAAAAACCGTTAAAAACCTCTTTGCACACTCGCGAGATTGGACCTGACTTCGTCTCGGTCCATCAATTTGTCTGCCCGTGTGCGATCGTTTTCCCTTGTTGTTTAATATACTATTAACCGCACAAAAATCCAATAAACCATTTTGGATACAGAGAAAATCGCCTGAACAGTTTTTGAATATTTTCGCATTTCCGTGTACACTTAAACCATAAACCGCCTCTGCCTTGCAAATTTTTGGTAAAAAAAAATAGGGAAAGAATAATAAGCTCAATCTGGATTCGGTAATCTCGTTTAAAAGTTATAAACCAAACAATAAATTTAATTTTTTAAAAGGTCTCATACATACCAATAAACGGTAAAAAGCGATTTGGTTTTTCCCGTATTTAAATCTGGAGGTAATATCCCTTGTTTTATTTCTAAAGATTATCCAAAAGTTAAAATTAGTTTCAATCAGCCCTGTTGTGATATTTGCACCAGCTACACAAAAGTGGGACATAGGACCCATAACAATTATATACCAGATCCTAATGGCCTCGAGGGGAACACTTTGGTAAAAAAAAATTTTGGAATCTGCGAAAAAAATTGATTTTTGTGGGTGCCCTCCCCCTCAAAAAAAACCGGACTTTTAAAAGCAAATTCTCATTTCTATTTTTTCGTGATCAAATTTTACTATTAATTCCCAAAAGTCGCAAAAATATCTACATTTTTCTTGAAATTAGAGGCATCTGAAATATTTCCATAGTGAGTGAAAAAATTTCAACTGTTTTCTCCTTGAAGCCAGTAATATCTGGTATATAAGGTATATATTTGGTGTAAGTTCCTGGTCTCACTTTTTAGAAATTTAAAGTTTGAAAATCCTAGATTTGCTACTGGCTCAATCTGCATGCCAATTTTTGCATAGTGGTGCTTTTTATAACCCAAAACAAAAACTAAATAAAGACTACCTACTTTCTTTAGAAATCAATTGGCATGTTTTCTCAAAATTAATCTTTTTTTTAGGGGGCTGTAAGTTAGACTACTGATATGCAACTTTTAATACATTCAACATTTTAAAGCAAGAACCTTTATAAGACATTCACCAATCTGCCAAGGAATAATATATTTTAGTTTCTTTTAATTATTGCTTTCTTTGTTTTTTTACACTGGATTAAGCAATTCGTGCCCCTTTTACGTTATTTAAAGATAAAAAATAAGTCAGTTTTCTTTGTTTGATATTTTTCCATATATCGTATAAATAAATAAAGATTCTTTGTCATCATTCAAGAAAAAAAATTAATTTGTATTGTATTCGATTGTACCAAAAAAGTTTTTTTAAAAACGATCCGTGCTTTAGTAGGCTTGCAAATGTCAATATTCTCGAAACTAATAAACTAGAGGTTGAAATACTTAAAGGCGTATTCTTACAGTTCAATTTAGTTGATCAACTTTAGTAGATCCATTAAAATAGGTCATGTTTTTGGTTCACACAATCAGGCGAAACTGAAGATTCTAGTTTTTCAAAAATGGCGATAAATGTATTTTTACGTTCAGGTATCTAAGGTATTACCGGTTTGCCGATTCAGAAATTAAACAAACTATGTTCTGTCCTATGATAGACGTATCATTAAAATTTTTTTTCTAAATATGCGATTGGACATGAACTTTTCAAAAAGAACTTGCTAAGGCGCGTTCTCACGAGTCAAGTTTAGTTGAGCAATTTTAGTTGATCAACATAAGTTGAATATAACTTAAATGTAATTTTGTTCACATGTTTCAATTAAACCTGAATTGTTTAATGTAAAAATGGCGTCGAATGCGGTTGTGCGTGAATGTGTACAAAGTATTGCTGTTTTGTTAAAAGAAGAACTGAAAAAAACTGCTAATAGTATGAATAAAAGTCGTAAGAAAGGTCGGTTTTGTGTGAGGCAGTGGATTCTAAAAAGAAATAGATTGGGAGCATCAGAAACGTTGTTGAAGGAACTAGCATTAGAGGATAAAGAAGGGTATAGAAATCATTTAAGAATGTCTGTACGTGTCGTACTATAGTTTGAATTTGTTCCTGGCAGATGATAGCATCGTAAAGAGGCATCTGTCTTAGCTGAACAGCGATATGTTTGGTAAATATGTCGAATTCATCATCAAAATTACTTGTATTTTTTGCACTACTTTATCAAGTTTATGAATTGCTGCGCTTATATTTGAAATATTTTCATTTTCTGCTTTTTTTCGTTTGCGTGTTGTCTTTAATTGTTTTGTAGTAGGCCAATTGGCGGTTTTTGTCTTTTCTACAAGTATCACTTCTTTCTAGGTGTTACCATTGCCAGTAGTCATAGATGTAGAGGCTAACGCATGATTTTTTGTTTCTCCTGAATTTTTGATGGTTTCGCTTTTAGCTTTATCATGTTGTGAATTCTAAAAGAAAAATAGAACTTTATTAAAATATTGCATACGAGCACAAAGTGAAATAAATGTGTAGCAAAATTGTTTTGGTGCCACAAACAGAAGAAGAATGGAAGACCATTCAAAGGGAATATTACTTTCGATGTAAATTTCCTAACTGTTGCGGTGCATTAGATGGAAAAGATATTGTAATACGAAATGCGCCCCCCACTGGATCTGAGTATTTCAATTACAAAGGCACATATAGCGTAATTTTGTTTGCATGCGTGGACGCAAACTATTGCTATCGCTATTTCGACGTAGGCACAAATGGACGAGCAAACGATGCTGCCGTTTTTACAAAATCATCATTTAATACAGCATTAGAAGATGTTAGAAATACGTTACATTTTTCAAAAGGAGAAATATTTGTAGCTAACGATGCTTTGCCCTTAAGACTTAACAAAAAGTCTTTAACTATCGGTTATCAAGAGCTCGTCGCATTGTTGAAAATGTATTTGGAATTTTAGTTTCCAGATTCAGAGTCTTTTAACAACCTATAGCGGTTGTAATTACCAAGATGAACAGAATTGTTAAAGCAGCTTTAGCATTACATAATTGGTTAAAAATGAGTTCAGGTGAAAAATATACACTAACAGGCTCTTTTGATACTAAAGATCTAAATACTAGGCGTATTATACCGGGTTCTTGGAGAATAGAGCGAACAAAAGCGAATGGTGTAGTTAATTTACACGTTAATTTAGGAAGTCGTAACTATTCAACATTAGCATCTACTGTGCGTAATGAATATACCGAATATTTTTCCGGACATGGAGTTGTGCCCTGGCAACTGAATATGATACATAACGATGTGAATAATATTTAAAATTTAATGTAAAAAAAATTAAACAATAAAAAGTATACTTACTAAATTTGATGAGGTATTCCTTGTATTTGTAACACCATTTAAAAATACATCCGTTCTTTTATACCAAAACAACTTTGGGACGTACAATTAATTTCTTGCCATTCCACTATGTATCGATTTGCAAACCAATGAATGTTGTTTTTTATACATTGTTCTAATAATTTTTATTTTGTTTTTTATATTAGCAATAGTAATACCAAGAATTTCCATTTCCTTGACAATACAACCAAAAGCATCTTCTCGGGCATCCCTATTACTATATTTACCGTTCGGTGGTTCCACAGACATTCATACTTCTGATATAGCTCCAAAAATTTTATCATAATACTTTCAGACCACTTAACGCTCATTCTTTTGGACTATTTTTTATTAGTTTTGGGTAATTATTTTATAAATCAAACAAACGCACCTGCACACCGGCCGGTTCCATAAAATGTACTAAACACAGTCAACAAAACTTGACTGGCTAGTTCACACGTTTCAAGACAATTTTCAACTTGAAAACAATTCGTAATGATTCATCACTTGAACGACAAAAGTTTGCTTGGGTCAAACTTTTCTTGATCAACTCTATTTTACAACAGGTTCTCACTACAGTTTGATTCAACTTTTGTTGATCAACTAAAATTGAACAACTAAACTTGACTTGTGAGAACGCGCCTTAAGAAAGATAAAAAAGAATATAAAATCAAAATTAAGAATGTGTTAAAACTGTACAAAACTACAACTAAAAATTGGGCTCTAAATCCAAAAACAGAATACTGTTATGAAAAAAGTACTTTCCGGAGCTCTGAATAACAAATTGATGCACTTTCTCCAGCATCATCATCATATTTCCAGTTTCTGATTTCATGGAAAGTCTGGTCTGTGATATAATTATATAAATTTGATCTAGAAATGAAAAAAAAAATAACAATAAGTGCAGAATGCAAAAAACTAAAAAATTCAAATCTATTAACACATATTCACACGTTTGAAATGCGAGTCAATTCGCTTAAAAAAATGTGGATGACTTATAACTTGAACGATAAAGTTTGAATTGATCAATGTTTTATGGAATAAACAAAACTTGAACGATTAAAATAGAAACTCATGTTCTCACAGTAAATTTCTTCGATTCTCGTTGATTCACTAAAGTAAATTAAAATTAAACCGTAAGAATGCGCCTTTTTGCGACCGATTTTAAAAGGTGAGGAAGTCGTAGCAATGTTAGAACTTTCCAAATCAACTGTTTCTTAAATTAGGCCAAGAATATTTAAACATGAAGAAGGTTTTTTCAACACGGGTGTTTAAAAATCATTCGGTAGTGCAAAAAACAAAAACCAGTTGGCTGTCACAAACAGTGTACATCTGTTGTTCTAAAGGCTCCAATTGGGAGTATAAAAGTTCGTCACTCACCTTAGGTGGGTTCGAAAAAAAATGGAGCTGGAGAGGCGTTAGAGTAGAGTTTTGATCACATGGCCACGGAGCTTTAGATGCATGGACTAACCCAACACTAACTGGAGTTTGGAAACCTAACTTTATTTATTTATTTAATGTTCGCTGTCTATTGAAAGTATTTTTTTGTGTTTTATTTACAATATAAAAACACAAATATAAGTATTTAAAATGACATTGCCCTGGCCATCTTGTACCACAAGATGAGATTTTTTTGATATTTATATCTATAACAAATTTAGGTAACACGATGCAGACTAAATAACTTTTTAAAAAACGTAAAATATTTATGAAAATTAACCAACAACCAACCAGTAAAATGTTAACACAAACCCCACACCTAACCTACGCATGCCCACTCTAAAAATCCCTCTTCGGGAGGGATCACACAAACGGCTTTAGGGACGCATAGAGTGAAAAGAGTAAACCCAGCACCCAGCACTTAACACCAAGATTTGGTTCACAGCGTCCTCTACCTGTTTAAAAAAATCAAATCGGAGCTACTGGAAAATTTCCTGCGTTGAAGATATTTAAGTAGCTACCAAAGACAAAAACTATTTTTTTGCTTGCTTAGATGATTTTCAAATGATCTAATACTGAAGTGTATTAAGGGAAATTATGTTGTGAAACAATAATATTTACAGCTGGGATTGTCCCTAGGGCTTAAACTTTTAATTAAGTTAGTACAAGTGTTCACTTTGAATATCAGAAAAAGTGTACAGGTTCATTTAACAGAAACTTGATAGGGCTATATTTGTGGCTTAACTTATTTAAAAAAAAATGTAAAATAGACATCTTCCGTTTTTTTTTCTGTAAAATTCAGAAGAACACAGAAGAAAATGATTGGAAGTAAAAGAAACGAGTACGATATAATTGTAACATATTTTATTATTTATTGGTTCATTTTTAGAAATGTCTTATTTAATCAAAATAATTTTATTTAAATTGTTAGTAACAACAAAGAATTTTACGATTTAAATAAAAAATTCAAACAAACAAAAAAAAGGCAATATTATGTCAGTCTAACGTTTAATATTTCTTTTAACACATTTGGTAAAACTGAAACATATATTTAAATAGATGAATACGAAATCTTTTTTATTGAAAAGTTTTAAAGAAAATGTAACCCTGCCAAAAACGAATAAAAATAAAGTAGTTTAATTCGAAAAATGGTTGGGAAAATGTTAATTTTATGCCGTATTGCTTTGTTTCAATGCAAATTATTTTCTATAAATATTCTTTAGGACTCTAAGGGTAAAAATACACAAAATGGTTGTTTAATTTTTCCTCTTTAAATGCGCGAAAAGTCATAAATATGATCCCGTTCTATCGTCGTTGGATAATCCTTTACTTGTGGTCCGAAATCTACAAAGATTTTTTAAACTAATTTATTGAATAAATGTTGTATTTAGTTCTCTAAATTTTTATTTGCGCCCTGCGGTACCTATTTTTACAAGCTTTTATTTAACTTGAAATGTTTGCTTGTTTGGGTCGAATCTTGCACCTGAATTTAAAGCAGTTATCCTTAACCCATTGAGCTGAAATTTTGCATATACGTTTAGTTTGGATGAAAATGCATGATTAGCTAAGGGACTTTATTCTACATCCAGTTTGGCGGACCGCCCAAGATGGAGGATTAGCTAATTGTTATTCACTCCATATGATATGGGTATCAGATAAAAGGGTTTGCTGAGAAGAATACAAAAAATAAAATGACGTCACTTTTAAACCAATATGCGACTGCTGGCGATATTTTTTTAAAATGTTAATAGTATTTTACTATTTACTAACAGACTTAGAAACATGTCCAGCAATAATTAGAAAATAAAAAATAAATGAATAATCAAAAAACATTTTTTAAAACAAGCTTTAATTTTCATGTTCTTAAGAAAAGAAAATAAACTTTAAATTAAATCAAACCCATGAATTTATTGCATTACACCATTTATATAATTAAAACTTGTTGCGTGATTTACCTATTTATAAAAAAACCTATAATTTTTTTCTTAAAATTACTTAAGTCAAGATCAAGTTTCATATTAAAAACATGTTTATCTTCACAGTTAATATCCGCGGTGAGCTTTTATGTCATATAAATTGTGTAATGTAATAAATTGATTACTTTGATTTAATTTAAAGTTTATTTTCTTCTTTTTAAAACATTTAAACAAAAGCTTGTTTTTAAAAATGTTTTTACTATTAATTTATTATTTTGTAATATACTGGGTATATTACAAAATAATATAATTTGTTTTTGCTTGTTAAAAAATGAAATATGTTCGATAGAAAAAATATATTTTGCCTACAGATTAGGCTTATGTTCTTGCTAAAGTAGGATGTATATTTGGTGTAGTATACAAAGTATTATTTAAAGCTTACTAGTAAAATATCAAAGATTGTAAAAGATACATTATGAGTCGGCGGGAAAAAGGATGAATGTCGCAAAGTAGGTAATTTGTGATAAAGCACTTTTTATATTTTAAACTTAAACAGTGTAATGCTAGTTTTTATACAGAAAAAACGATAAAGTTTTACAGCTTGGCTGGTAAAAGCTTTCCTTAAACAAAACATTTATACCTCAATAAAACAAAAAGTTTATTGAGTTAATTATGTCCAACAGTTTTTACATATTTTTTATTTTATGTTATTTGTATTTTTCAGCACTGACTACCTTTTTGCTTTCTTTCGTTGCTTTTTTGTTTTTTAACTATTTT
Organism: Listronotus oregonensis; assembly: GCA_019359885.1. Classification (NCBI taxonomy): domain Eukaryota; kingdom Metazoa; phylum Arthropoda; class Insecta; order Coleoptera; family Curculionidae; genus Listronotus; species Listronotus oregonensis. The sequence continues at coordinate 101,235 of JAHBCN010001027.1, forward strand.
TTTGTTACCGCTTTAGTGCTTCATTCCAAAATACATTACTGTTTATTTATTTAGACGATAAATTACTGCTTTTGTAAATTTAACGATTTTGTAAATATAAGGATTTTTTTACTGTAAAGTATACCAATGAATTCGGTTTACCGAAATCCACATTTTCTATTACTTAACTTATTTTGGCCCAAAAAATGGACTGTCAACATTTTTCCCACAGACTCTTCAAGTAAGGTTAAGTTGCCCGAGCTGGTAAATAGTAGGATTGTATGATTGTAATATTAAAATTGTGATTATTTTATATATAAAACAAAATTATTAGTTTGTATGTAGTATTTTCGGGAGTAATATCCCTAGTGCATTTAATTTTTCCGGAAAAACGAGTTTCTAAGTAATTTGTTTTAACATACAGCATGAGCGAAAGTGGTTTTTCGCGAATTTCATTTGTTAAAACAGATTACTTAGAAACGAGTGTTCCAATTTTTCCACAGGAAAAATTAGATGAACGAGGGATATTTGGTAAGATTATTTCCTGAGTTAAATAAACAGTTTATTTTAATACAACATTTTTTTATTAAAACAATAAGAACAATTTATTTCGAGCGTCTCTAGCTGGCTTAAAGGTTATGTCGTGGAGTGGGTCGAACACGATATTAAATTCTTGAAAATATTTTTTCTGCAGTTTTTTGGTAACGATATTCCACATTACTTTTACACAGTTCTTTATAGTCTTCACCATTAGCTTTACGCATGTTTCATGCCCAGTCCTTGAGGATTAAATTTAGCTCGTCTGTAGTTGTTGTCTGGGGTAATTGGTAATTTTTTGCTTGACAAAATTCCATAAATTGCTTCCAGATCAATGTGTGAGTTTTCTAAGTATTTAGTGGAACACTATTTTCAACAGCCGCATTAATTTTACTTTCGGAAACATTTCCAAACCGATTCATTTTGAGTTTCAGTTAAATAATTAACAAATTCGTAAGCGTCGTTTGTGATCTTTTTTGTTGGTAACGGTACATAGCAATACAGCATAGAAACCATCAAGTTTATTTTTACAAGGCAATTTGTCAAACTTGCATAAAATTTTTTCCTTTTTTTTTCGGAAAAACTGCTGACAGCTATTTTGACAGTTGTTAAGTAACTTTTCCACTTAAAATTTATATTTGACATACCAATTCTTTATAGCGATTGGTCAAAATTAATAGGAAGGAAATAATCTGGAAAAAATAGAAACGTACCGTTTTCAATTTTACCGCAAATCCTTTATGTATATTCTTGTACAACTTTACTTTTTAGGAATTATATAAGCTGATTTCGGCTCGTTTTGGAGCTATTTTGGTTACCAGATAGACAATAGTTAAACTTCACTTGTCTACCCATATCATACCTACTAATATTTAATAGAGTTTAACCCATTATTTATTCAGTTTTTAAAAAGTTGCCAAAATAAGCCAGAAACGCCTATACCTAGTATTTTAGCACCCTTCTTTTTTTAAAAATTTTATAGTGTTCAAGCCAAAATTTTATTTGTAAATCTAACAACTTAAATGCAATTATAGACAAAAGCTTTTTTATTGAAAAAAAAAAAAATAAAAATAATTAATTAGAAATACATTTATTTGTCACCGTATTTTGTTCACGAAAATAAAATATACACAAATATAAAATACATAAAAATATACAAAATATAAAACATAAAATATATTGCACAAATATTTACAAAATCGCTGCCTCCCAAATAAGTACTCGAATTTCCACAAAAAAATTTCCACATACGGTGACCTTTTTTAGTCTTCAAGACGTGGAAAACTGAATATTATTTTAAAACGCAGCGAGAAAATTTGCTAAGTATTTTGTAAAACAAAAATATTAAGCAAAAAAATCACTATATCGAAGATATGGCGCTTTTTAACAACAAAATAATCAGGAATCTCGACGTGGACGGGTCATTTTTGACTGATGAGTGATGCTGAGTGAAAAAACGTCGCGGTTCATGTTATTTCATAGGTTAAATGAGGCCGAGGTAACTTTCGCAGCTTAGTAAGGACCGGATTTGCCAGGGGGACCGTAACTGGTTGATACGCCGCCACCACTGCCTCCTCCGATTCCTGAAAAGAAAATGCTTTTATTATGGGGTTCAAAAATAAGACACTTGAAAAATATTAGTAACCGCAATTTTATCTCAACATTCTTGCAATGTAGTATGTTATGTGAATGTTACACTTACATAAATAGTCTTTATTTAGTAATTTTTAAAATGAGCTGAGCATAACAGTTAAGATTTCTTTTATATGAGGATGCCAAACTCAGTGATATTTAGCGAAGACTTCAAGTAAATTGATAGATAGTGATGTTTTATGTCAATAATGTTGCAGTTTTTATTAAAAAAAAACACTTGTAATTAACTTAATTTGTTTTTAATAATTTAATATAATATTTACCTCCGCCGATGCCACCTCCTCCTCCAAGACCATCACCATGTCCTAAAATAGATTTATTTGATTAGAAAATTAAGAATTATTTTTTAAACCTTTTTTTTTTAGAGTACTTTTGTATTTTCTTACCTCCTCCAATTCCTCCTCCAATTCCCCCTCCAATGCCACCTCCAAATCCACCTCCAGCTCCACCGCCAAATCCACCGCCGGCGCCACCTCCAAATCCACCTCCTGCTCCGCCACCGAATCCACCGCCTCCACCACCGCCGCCTCCGCCTGAAACTTGTTTCTGAAAAAAAATATGTGTATGTGCTTAAGAAATCTTATTGGGGGTATTGTGGTTGGTTTCACTTCACTCATTTTATTTTTTTTTATATTATTTGAATTTATTTAATATTTTTCCCATACTTTTTTAGCATTCTAATTTTGTACGTAAGCATTTATTTAAAATTATTACTTTATTCTATTTTTAATTAAGGTCTTTTTTTCTGAAAATGTTTTAATAAAATATTACAAAGAAAAGAAATTGTGCCTAACCCATTGAAAAACTAATTGCAAAACACTTACTGAAAACGTTTAAGGATTAACCCGATTTAGTTACCATAGAAATTAAGACTAATTAAATTGAGAATGAAGAAGGCGGCAACAACTGAACCAAAATATATCAAATTGGTCCAAAAAGTCATTAAATGTGGTTACAAACGCAATTGACTGATGGGGAGACTTTTTTCTAATTTATTTTTGCTTAGATCATTTTTAAATGAAAATGGCCTGATTACAGTTGACCAGATGTGGTTTTTAATATTTTTATCACAGCTGTCACCAAATAAATATTTTTTTATAAAAAACCATAAAAATATAAAAGTTAAACCTTCCAATCTGTTAATAAACTCAATTTTTGCCAAAATTCAATATTTTTTTTGGTTTAAACAAAGTAAAGAAAATACAGTTTTTTGCCATTAATTATAACCTAATAAAACCTTCCTCATTTACTATAATAGCTTTCAGTTTAAACCCCTAGAGACAATCAGGGCCGTATCTAGGTATGGCTGGGCCTTTGGCGGGGCTTAAAAATTGTGCCCCCCCACACACCAGGGGATTTTACGAGTATGGAATACCCCCCAACAAAAACGAGGATTCCGGAGATTATTTCTCGGAAATTTAAAAAAACTTAAGTGCAAAGTTGTAGGTTTAATTTTTTTTAAACCGAGATTTCGTTTCTTTAAAATACCAATTTTGTGGTAGAAGTTGTGTCAAATTCTTTTCTTTATATGAAATATTAGCCTACCATTTGAAAAAAATGATTTACATAAAAAAAACCGTTTGTATCTGGCTGAAAGAAGTGGAATGTAAATTAACTATTCATCCTTATTTGCGGATGCTAAACTAAGAATAAATTTTTTCAACAATAAAATCGTAGTTACAGAAATACTGTGTATAGAAGGCCTACTAAAACGTAACATCTATACTTTAATAAATTAAATAATATGCCACAAAAAAAAAAGAAATAGTACTGTCCCCTATGTATAAAATACTAATTTATTCTCAGCCTAAATATTAAAAATATTTAAAGAGTTACATTCTTGCTGTAGGTGTAGAATAAATTTATATTTTATTAATAAATCATACATTTTTTAGTCTTAATATATTAAAAATAATTAAATTAAGAATTTTGTTTCAAAATTTGTTATTACATTGTTCTTTTGTAATATATTTATTTGATTAATTTTGTCAATAAAACATAATAATAATAATATGACTACGGTACTGACACCTGATGAAAAAAAAAATCATAGTCGATTTTGCGCCCCCCAGGTAGCTGCGCCCTTGGCGGGCCCCCTTTCGCCACCGCCTAAATACGGCCCTGGAGAGAATGTCACTAAATATGTCGAACTAACCAAAGATCGTAAAATATATGAAAGACTTTATCAATTATTTTAGTAATACATGTTTTGTATTATGAGTAATTTAAATTACTGGCGCACACCTCTTAAATATTAGAATATTTTCCTTAATTTCACTCATATTTTTTTTAGTGAAAGTTAAAGCCGAATACAGGTAATAATGTATTTATTTACGTATACGACATACAAGATCATTTTCTTTAAGATTCCATGTTGGTACTTTCTTTTTTGTCGTATAAAATTAGGAAGATGCGCTTCGGAATGCGGATTGTCGCAAAAGTGGCGTGATGTAACGTTTTATTCGTAATTATGGCCATGTTAGACGTTAAATTTACAGGGTGTGTTACTATGATAGGTCATTAGTCCTATAGGAGAAGGTGAAAGTAATTGGTAGTTTAGGCCATTAAAAATACTTTTGACATTCCGAAGAGCCCAATGAGTATTTTTAATTTCTTACCTGGGTCTTGTATCTGATGAAGTAGACCTCGGGTTTGCTTGGTTGAGTTGGTTGTGGTGTAGGGATGCTGATTTCTGGTGCTTCTTCGGGTTTCTTGACCAAGACGTAGACCAATGTCTTTTCTTCGTTCTGGGGTTGAAGAGGAATTACTGGGGCAGTTGGTGCTGGAGCACTTGGAGCCTAAAAAATTAAAAAATATATGATATATTATAAAAAATAGTAGATTATTAAAAAGAAATATTTTAAAATATTCCATTAGAATTTACTTTGAAATAAAGCAGTTAGGTGGAGTTACCTATAGAGTAGAGACACATGAATAGAAATAGGAACTAGAATATTTTATCACATTATTATTCTATAAAGATTATTTAATTTTTTGTGCAAGAGATTTCTTTAACGTTTTTTTTTGAATTAAACAATAGAACTGACTTATTTTTGGCTCTCCTTTTACCTTAATGAAGATAATTTTATAGTGTTTTTGGGCTTGTCCAACACTAATGGGTCTCTGGGGTCTGAATTCTTCGGGTTCTGGTGGTGGGACATGAACGTATATGTGTTTCTGAATGGTGGTACCACCACCACCTCCAAATCCACCTCCGAAACCGCCGCCGCCTCCACCGCCACCGCCGCCTCCGAATCCGCCTCCTATACCTAAAATAAAAAGTTTTATTGGTCATAAAAATTAATAATAGCTTTGGAATTGATAATTGTAAATATTTAAATGATTAATCTAAATTCTAAAGGTTCAGTAATGTTAAGAAGTAAAAGCGACAAAAAGAATAAAATCGGTTTTCCAGAATTTATTTATGTTTTTAAATCTCTAATATTATTAAAAATTAGTCCAACAATCCTTGATTTGGTTGGTTGAAATAACTTGTAACGTGGAAAAAGCCCACCGTGGACGTTACTGCTTGTATATAGTATTTTTTGACTACTCAGAAATGAACTTTAAACATACATTGTTTTGAGGTTATGTTTAGGTGCAATATTAAAATAGCGTATTTAAAAAATACTGACAGAATAATCCATATATCTCCGATTACAGAAAAGTAACTAGACATAAATAACGATATTTTAAATAAAACTTACCTCCTCCAAAACCACCTCCAGCTCCACCTCCAAATCCACCGCCTCCTCCGAAACCACCGCCGCCGCCACCGCCACCTCCGAAACCACCGCCTCCGCCGAATCCACCTAGAATATTTAAAAAATATGTTTACTTAAAACTTTTTTTTATATTAATATTTTTACATGCAACTCTCATAAACAAGCAGAATATTTACTCAGATTAGAATTTTATAAAAACAGAAAATCAAATTTGATTTCAGAAATTATACACTCAGTAACATAAAATGTAAAGAAGGAATTGTTGAATTTCTTAAAACGTATCCATTTGAATGATAATTTAAATTTTATTTAGTTTGTTTTTTCTTACCTCCACCGGAAAATCCACCTCCGGAGCTGGAGAATCCGCCGCCTCCGCCAGAGGGCGTTCCGTACGACGTGCTCGGAGGACTGTAGCTGTAGCCAGCTTCAGGACGAGCGCTGGCTAGCGCTATTAGCGCTGACAACAGCTGAAAAAAGGTAAATTATAAAAATATCCGCATGTAACTGTAAAGAAGGAAAAATATGTAAATAAAAAGTAGTAAGTTCATAGAGACTCTATGGATCAAAAAATCTGCGAAACAGGGGAGCTTGCCGCCATGTTTTTAACTGGTATAATACCTTTTTAAACTTAAAAAAAAAATAAAAAAACATATGTTTAACCGCAAATACGAGAACTTTTTAAAGACAAAAATTTTAAAACTATAATTGGGGCAAAAAAAAATGCGCGTGGACTGTCTTCAAAAGGGACAGATCCCTTGGAATGCAAGCGAATACAGATAGCAAACTGCTATCTTTGATTTTCTTATCTGTTTTTCGATATAAAAGAAAATATTTTTTTAAAGTGATTACGTTGTTTTTTGATATCTTAAAATTGACTATGATTTGGGGTTTTATATTTTCTATCATTTTTCCTTTAACTTAAAACTTACAGGTCATAAATATAAAACAAGAGACAAAAAATGTTGAATTGCAAAACACTGTTATACTGAAGAATCTTAAAAAAAAATAGTTTATTATAAAATAATTAAAAGGTCTCGTATGTAGGAATATTTTGATTATTCGTATAAGCAGATGCAAGAAGAGTAAAGAAATCGTGGGAAAACTTGTAAATTGCATTTGCGAAATGATGTGATAAAAAGTTATTATATGAATTGTGAAATGTCTGGGTTGCGTTCTTAATTTTAAGAGTAATTACCGTGGGAAGGCTTCCGAGATGGGCTTACTTTTATTTTCGTTTTACGCAAGTACCTTAAATGTAATAATAATCGAGATAAAGACATACACGCAATATAAATGTAAAAGTTTGACATGCTTTTTTAAAGAAAAAAGGGAAAATGTAAAAGCTAAACCTAAAAAAATGGACATTTCTGAAATGACTATATTTTTTGTTATCTTATGCGAGTGCACAAAAAGTTAGGATATTAATACTAGGTAAGATATCTTGGGTGTCCTAGAAGAAGTAAGGTGCAGTTTATTAATATCGACTTAATTTTTAAAATTTTGAAGACGAAGGAAATAAAGTACCCCTGCAGCCAGCAGGTTTAAAAATTTTTTGAGAACGTAAGAAGCGGGTAAATTGGGAAGTTTGGTGCTGCAACAGCGCTGTCGGGTGCCGCAAGGGCAGGATTTAGATTGTTTAATTCTTCAGATACAGACCTATAGAATACCTACAAAAAAGGACAATTTCCTTATAGAAAGCCGTAAAAGATACCATTCTATAGACATGGTAACAGTATACCAAGTTGAAATTCATTTAGAAGCTGCGGGTTAAAAGGGGGAAATACTTTATGGCTCGAAAGAGTAATTCAAGCGTTCTGAAAGCTCTTGTGGTTATGCATGTAAAAAATATTTTTTTATTGTGCATAATTTTGCTTTTTATATGAAAACGGTTATTCAACGAAGACTAACCGAGGGCTTTCTACTTTTAACTTTAACCAATATGTATTAAACCTAGTAATAAACGCTAGACTTTAATAGAATATTGACTTTTTGTGTTTTGGTATTTTAAGTATTTATTTTAACCTTTTTCTATTTTTAAATTAAAATAACAATTTTTTTTGTAAATAAATTTATTCTGTTTTTTGACTATAAATAAATACGAAACCCATTTTATTTAAAACCTAAAGAAAAATTAGGACGCTTGTCAAAACAAACTAATAAAATAAGATGCCTTATTAGAAAAATGTCAATTTTATGGTTTTTGTTTTTGAAAATATCAATTTTATTAAAAAGATTATTTAGTTTTTCTCCAAAATGTAGATAGATGTTTAATAATCTAATAATGTTTCAATTTAAATTATTTTTTAAGTGTTTTAATGGATTACACAGAAAAAGTACACAAATATGACCCTTTTGGCTTACTTTTTTGGCGACCGAGAACATGGTAGTATCTTTTAAACATCAAACTGAACATTAATACATTGTTAATAAAAGTTTTCGTGACAGAAATATTTAATGATTCCTTAAAGAAAAAAATATAACAATCATGTGCGCTGTTGCAAAAAAAGTCTCTCGATACCCATCATTTACTTAAAAGCCGCCAAGTTCTGCAAAACAAAAAGTCATTTAACCTTATCGGAGTTACCTTTGGCATAAACACATTATATCCATAGCAACATCAGCTTCAAAAAAGCTCAGATTTTTTTTTTCGAGTAAGAAAGTATATTTTTCATTCTTTTATACTCTGTATGTATCTAAAATGACCCTCTTTGGAATATTATTCTCAAGTATAAGAAATGGCCTTTCCCACAAATTTTAATATTTTTGATTTCACCAAAAAATAGCCTTTCGTCTTATTAATGATGCCATTCATAGGAAAGCTTTTTCTCTTGCACCGACGAGCTGTGAGGGATCTGTCGCTCTTTTAAAGATATTTTTACTGCTTCTGTTTTAAGATATTGCCCTAAAATTTCCTCTGTAGCAGCGCTTAATAACGCAACACGTAGTGGCATAAACGTCCTACTTCGTTTCGCCATCCCTAGATTCTCTAGATTGTGGAACCTGCGGCCGCAGGATTTTTCATTTCTTTTTAAATCTCTAAGATTTTAAGTCCCATTTAAAAAAACTATTTCTTACTTCACTTAAGACGCCCATGATAAACTCGTAAAAAAATCATGTAAATGGTCCAGATAATACGTTTTTTAATTCACAGACTGCAATAAAAGTAATAAATTTTAAACTACTTGACCCACAAATCAAACCATTGTTGGTAAAGATAAATTAATGGTTACTTCAACTTTTAAAGAAACTTCTTTATCAAAATATCAACAAAGATACAATTCAAATTTAGGCCTACGACAAGTAAATCACAACAGAATACTACTTTCTACAACAAGATCGTGGATTCGGTTACAATATAAATAGACAAAGGTCACCATTAGTCAAAGCCTACTAAGAGTAAAAGCGTTCTGAGGGTCACGACCAAGAGGTGAAAATAAAACTTGAAGTGAATCTTCGATGCGAAAGAAAGTCGATCCTTTAAAAACGGAAGAAAATACCCGCAATAATAAGTAACGCCATCAAAGATAAACTTAACATATTAATTTGCATTTATTGGTATTTAAATGAGTACGTCCATGCGATTTAAGTACCGGATTTCTACATTTTCACTTCTTCACTTTGCAGACATGTTTTGTTTAATTAGAGGTCTTAAGTTAATTGGACGATGCCAGTTTGGCAAATTAAGTAAGTGGTTTCAAAACTAAAATTCGAATGAGCTGGAGCTAATTTGATATCTTACATGATTCTGGTTTAAGTAAATTAAGAGATTGCATAAAATCCAATTACATTTTTTTTTACGTTAATAGCTTTAATTAAGTGGTTTTTGTTAAATATTTATATTGTTTATACAGATCAATTAATACAGGGTTATAAAAGAAGGACTGAACAGGGCAATATTTGTGAGAATCTGAGGGAATCTTAAGAAATTGATTTAAATTAACAAAAGGGATTCAAAATAAAGTTTTCTTAATGCGATACCTTATTAACTGAGTTGTTTTTGAAAGAGTTTTATTTCTTTCCAGGCAATTCAATAAAAAGGACTTTGGATTGATTTTTAGTAACAACAGAATTAATTTAATTGTATATTCCACTTTTCGCGGTATATATCATGAATAGTAATAAACGCTAGACAGAATATTAAAATGTTATGTGTCTTGGTACTTCTAGTACTTATTGTAACATTTTCTGTTTATTAACTTAAATGGCAAATTTCTCATATTAATTAGGTTGATTCTGTTGTTACCTAAAATAAATATAAAATTCTTTTATTTGAAACATATCGAAAAATACGCTTTTAAAAAACCAATCAATAACTTCTATCCTATTAGGACAATGTTAATTTTATGTCCTATCTTTTTTGTTTTAATTTACATAATGTTTTTAAGTTCTCTTTAGAATTCTACGGAAAAAAATACACAAAATGGCTATTTTTCATCTTTTTTAATTATCTCAAAGGCCACAAATATGGCCCTGTTCATTTTTCGTTGAATGACACTGTACAAGCAAAGCGCCTTAAAAAAAATAGCCAAGTTTTCATAATATTTTTAAATAAAACAAAAAAAATATTTGGTACTTTTAATTTATAACAATTTTAACAGCACTACAACAAATTTTGTGTTATGTAATGAAACTTAGTTAAACAAACTTACGATCTTTTAATTTTACTTTTTCTATTTTTCATCTTACCTCTGTTCCCACATTTTTATGCAAAAAAACTCTCTCTTTAATTAAATTGTAAACTTTAATTTTCACTTAAGATAATGAATGCGCTTTGATTAATTGCATCATTTACAAACAAACATTTATGGGGAAGTCCACGTCTAACAGGTGATTTTCGCACCTTTTCTTGTTGTCCGTAATTAAAACAAGATATTTAATGAAGGTATTAAGTGTCTCCTATAATGCGACAAAAAAATGACGTTCATTTTTGAAAGCGTCTTATTTAATCAGAATTATTTTGTTAATAACGCTGATAAACATTTAACTTGTGATATGACAATTTCTAGGGGTTTCTAATGTATTTTGATACTCTGATTTCAAAGTTGAAAACAGAATTTTTCATTACTCAGAGATATTTTATAACATGCATATTCATAATTTTCAATAAGAAAAATGACTTAAAACGCAACCTGTCAGTAGGAGTGGTCACTAAGCCAGGCACTAACTCCAAGACTAAAAATGTTACCACTGAACCACTAGTTGACTCCAAAAAGGTATTACTTCCACCTTTGTGTATTAAGCCGGGATTCATCAAGAATTATGCTAAAGCAATGATTCGGAATCAACAGGGAGACATATTATAGATCCACAAATAAGAGATATAACGAAAGATGAAAGATTTGATAATATGCCAAATGAAACTGTATTACCATCTTGAAATGCCTTTAAATCAGTTGTATCAAATTTTTATGGAAATGTGAAACCTTACGAATTTATTGTAAGTAAACTAATGCTTTAAAAAAAATGGGATATACCAAGTCTCTTCAATGAACTCTCTGGACACTTATTTTGATTTCTTTCCCGAAAATTAGGGAGTTGTAAGTGAGAAACATGAAAAACGGTTTCATCAAGATGTTTCTGCCATGGAAACATGATATTAAGGCAAATGAAGTGTAATTTCGCTTGCTGATTATTACTAGGTGATACAAAAAAAAAACAAAATATCTTCCCAAAATACCAAGAACAATATTTTTAGATATATTTAGATTAAGAAGTATATACACTTGGTTTTCTAATATAAAAGAAGTTTTGTATTTAAATATTGGCTGAAAAAGTTCTCGTCCTATTTTTTAAAATTTTTTCTGGTCTGTCAAATAATTATTTGACAAAAAGTAATAAAATAATCCTAAACCAAAAAAAATGGAAAAATGGTCCAAATATCCCCCTTACTTGCCATACCTGGTGCCCTCGGAGTGTTATTTTTTTCACTAGATAAAAACTTTGAAAGAGCAAGATTTGTTTCCGAAGTTAGATAAGTAAGTTTTTGAGCACCTCAAACAAAAAACGAAAAAAATCTAAGAAAACATTTTTAGAATAATAATAATAATAATAATAATAATAATAATAATAATAATAATAATAATAATAATAATAATAATAATAATAATAATAATAATAATAATAATAATAATAATAATAATAAGTACTTACAGACCAAACTGTTGCTCACAATAGACCAGATATTGTATTGGTGGATAAAGTTGGAAGGAAAACAACACTGATCGATGTCGCTATCCCGAACAACAACAACTTACGGGAGAAATACAATGAAAAGATTGCCAAGTACAGAAACCTAGAAACACAAATAAGAAGACAGTGGGGAATGAATAACGTCCAAACGATCCCCATTATTTTATAACCACGGCATTATACCAAAGACTCTTTACAAAACATCAAGGGACTAGGCCTCGGTGAACATCTGTATAAGGCTATGCAAAAGGCAGTGCTACTTGCGACCGCTCGGACTGTCCGGAAATTTGTGGGGAATACAGCAGAACATAACGTCACCTAGAGCCCGACAACACGGAAAGGGATTTAAACAGGCTGAAAAATTCTCTTATTTTCTGAAAATTCTGGGAAATATGAAAAATAATAATTCCCCATGGAAAAGGGCCAAATCACTGCAACCGTGTGGATTTATTTTCACTAATAAAAACTAAAGATAAGATTTTTTCCAGTTGTATGTTTTTAGTTAAATACGAAAATCTTTCATTTTTAGAAGATACTATAATCGGATTTTAAATAATAAAGACTTCTATTTAACTAAATAACATACAACTGGAAAAATGAATGTAGGTTTATTCGAAACTGAATTTTTTTACGAACATTTTAAAAACTTTATTGCACTATTTTACGACCAATTGTTTTTATTACGTTAGATATTTCTTTTAATGTCCTGATTAATGACCATAACGTAATGTTACATAAAATAACTTAGTCTTTTTAACTTTCGATCATTAAGAAAGGATGGCCGGTTGTCATTTCCGAAAATAAATTATCGAATAATAGTAAACAAATAATCATGTGGGTCAAAATTAAACTAAAAATTATTGTTTGTATTTTAATTTGCGTTATTCTGTTGATGGACTGGAAATTTGTTATTGTCACGAGCAAAAAAGGAGGTTTAAAAAATATATTATTATACTCTAGTAATATGTAAAGTATAATAATACCATAAAGTAAAACATCCCTTTTACGGTGTAGGCAAAGAGAATACTATCTGTTTTGTGGTGCAAGGGTATCGCTTGCTATCGATGATTTTCATAAGGGTTGTATAAAATTATTAATGCTCCTGACTGTTATATAGATCTTTTAAACTTGATTGTTGATGATTTTATGGATGGGTTGCATACTGTTCGATATTCTAACATTTTTATGTAACAGATCGAAAATATATAATGTCCTCGTCATTTAAGAATGAAAGTTCTCAAAACTATTTTAGAGTACACATTTTAAATGCCGTTATTTTATTTATTAAAATATTAATCTTTTACGTGTAAATTTGTCTTTTAAAAGAAAAAATGTTTACATGTGCATGCCCTAAAAGTTATTTTAACACTGTTTTTAAAGTGTTTTATTTTAGTTCTTTATTTTAAAATAGAAACGTTTACAAAGCAAAAGACAACGTGCGAAACGTTGTGTTAAGAATTTATTTTTTATGTTTTTTTTGACAATCTATACTACAAAAAAATTAAAAAATAATTAACACCATGGTGGTGAGTAGGATATACAGGAAGTAACTTTAATATTACGAAAAATTTCACGGGACTGTTTGGATGAAAATCCTAAAAAAAGTTCCTATAAACGTATGTTCTAAAGTTTTGAACTATAAGGCAGTAAAATTTAAAAAATAATAATTATTAGATTTTATAAATGTAAATTAATCTAGACGCATGAAATTTGAAATAGATGTTTATGTTTTGTTATACTTTCTTACAACAAGATTTGTATTCATCTGCTACCTCGACAAATGGTTTTCATCTGCACTATCGATGGTTTTTTCATTGTTTCTTTTTTTGGGGTTGGAAATTTGCAATTAAAGAAAATTGCTTGGGAAGGCTTTATTTATTGAGAAACTTTTTGTCTTTGCATTTTTTCGTAAGTAGTGCCATTTTCGAATAAAAATAATTTTTCTTAAATCGCAAATTTTCAACCAAAAAAAAATGAAAAACCTATGAATAAATTTAATCTTTTCAGAGTTAAAATTTAAAATATATTTTTTGTTCCCGAAAAAAAAATATGTCCTTTATATTTGAACATACGGCAATGTAACTAAAGACAAGTTGTAAAAAGACATTTGATTTAACAGTAATGCACAAATACTGAACCGTATTATCTCTACTTTTTCTCTGGCTTAATACCGCTTAAAAAAATTATAAATTATTAATTTGTTTATCAAAGACAAAAAAATGCTTTGAAAACCTGAGATATCCGAAAACACAAAAACTTTTTCAAAAAAGCACTAGCGGTTCGGTGGTCACAGTCACTTTTGGTACCGATTACGCAGGATGTACAAACAACTAACTTAAGGGTAAGTACGTACCATAAACGGTTTCATGATGGCTAATACACTAACTTTGATCGAATGATGTCCCTTAGATGTTCCTCTAAGTATTTAAATACTTGAGACTCCCACTTTGGCGGCCGAAGATCCATACGGTACGAAATAAGCTCATCTTTGTACATTCACCATTGAAAGAAAAATTATTACTTTTACTATTATCTTCTGGGTTCACTTCTCTTGTTTGATAATAATGGGAATTTGTCAAATAATATCTTACGGTTTTTTGGTAAGTATTAGTTTTTTAGATAATACAAGGCAAATAAAAAAATTGAAGTTTTTTTATCTCGCCAACTACAGGGAATAGAGCAAGGGTTATATTATGAGAAAGTTGCATCTTCAAGTTTTTAAAATGACTGACAAAATTGATATTTTTAGTTTAAAGAGTGACCGTAAAAATCGCTCAAAAACTGCCCGTTTTTTCACCATTCATAGAGAGGTAAGGAATAGACATACAAGTATGTATTTTATACCAAATTACTCGCCGCAAAAAATTAGGATAAGCTTTGCTTTTCGTTTATTTGCAATTTTTCAAAAATCCCTATTTAGGGGTTGAAAAGTCCTCAAATCTGAAGAATTGCGAAAATAGTAGTGGTATTAAAGGTTATTCTTACTGCGATTTTTGTTTTAAATGGACCTTGGAAAATTATCCCTTAAAATATATAAAATCATATGCAAATTTAAAAATTGCAAAAAAAATCAGATTTTTAAGGACATGTGTTATTAGAAATAAATGCATAAGATAATTAACCACACTACTACCTTTATCAATAGAAAAAATTAAATAAAATGCTAGCTTTTTCAAAAAAGTCTTAGCTTTGTATTTTTTTGATCCAAGTATATAAAGCAGGTGTACCTAGATTTTTCGAGTTCTTTTTTAACCAAAAGCACCTATGCAAGGGGTATATTCATCCCCCAGAAAGTAGAATATCATTTACAAACTAAAATTGTAAAAAAAAAATATTTATAAAATGTTTTAGGATATCTTAAATATGACATTAATTAACATAAAACCACCGTTCAGAGTACGTTTTGATAATAAATCACCCCTAAAATTAAGTCTAAAGACACCCGCATTATCAGAAAAATTAAATAAAATGTTACCTTATTTAAAAAAAGTTTTAGCTTCGTATTTTTTATTTCAAGTGTATAAAACAGCCATTCTTAGATTTTTCGAGTTTACTTTTAACTAAACCACCCCTACAAGGGGGTACATTCATACCTTAAAATGCAGAAAATCATACACACATTTTAAAATTGTAAAAAAAATATTTAAATGATTTAGGATATCTCAACTATTATATGAACATAGTAAAGTAGTAAAGTAGTTATACTTTTATTTCGTATTAGACATGTATTGAAACATATGAATATATTTTCTCGATTTCTAAAGTTGCATAGGGTTCTATATATTTTAGGAGATGAATTTACCCCCTTGCAGGGGTATTTTTGTTTAGCAATGAACTCAAAAATCTAAGAGGGCCTGTTTTATACACTTGGGATAAAAAATATGAGGCCAAAACGCTTTTTGCATAAGCTAATATATATTTTTTCCCCATAAAAAGGGTGGCTTTTGATCAAAACTCACTCTGAACGTTGGTTTTATGTTATGTCCTAAAACATCTAAATATTTTTTAACAATTTTAGGTTGTAAATGATTTTCTACATTTTAGGGGATAAATATATAAATATACCCCCTTGCATGGGTGATTTTGATAAAAGTGAACTTGAAAAATCTAGGTACACCTGCTTTATATATTTGGATCCAAAAAATATAAAGCTAAGTCTATTTTTGAAAAGACTAGCATTCATTCAATTTTTCCTAATAATAAGGGTGGCTTCACCCTTAGATAAGGGTGGTAGGTAGATTATCATTAACATTTATTTCTTATTAGACATTTCCTGAAAAACAAGTTTTTTTGCCATTTTTAAAGTTGTATATGATTTTGTATATTTTAGGGAATGATTGCACCCCCACATAGTCCATGGGGGTTGGTTTACAACCTCCTTAAGAATGGAGATGTATTATTTAATTTTCCATTCGAAACAAAAATCGCAGTAAGAATAACTTTTAATACCACTGCTATTTTCGCAATTCTTTAGATTAAGCGACTTTCCAACCTCTAAATAGGGGTGATTTTAGAAAATTTGCAAAAAACGAAAAACAGTGCTTATCCTAGTTTTTTTAGCCAGTCATTTTGTATTAAATACCTATTTGTATGTTTTTTTCTCACCTCTCTCTGAATTGTAAAAAGTTTTTGCGGTCCCTTTGTGGCATTTTTAGGTCACCTAAAAAAAATTATTTCGTTTTAAAGTTTTTAGATGAAAAAAAAAATAGAATGAAATTAATTAACTTATTAAAGAATTATAATTAGAATGTTAACTAAAAACTCCTATATCATATATTTTGATTGACATTTTTTATGCTAATACTGCCACAGTGATTGGAAGGCTGGTTGATATTTTTGTTAAAAGGTTATTCGTTTTTTTAATTTGGAGACAGTCCACGAAGGCTTAATGAACAAGTAGTAACGTAGCGTGGACTTTCTAAGGGTAGTAAAGGCGACCCATTAATACGAGGCTTACTGGTTTGAAGGTTTGAAAAAAATAAAAAAACTTTGCAGGCAGCAGGTTACACTTTATGTACATTGTCATCCGACGAAAAATAAACAGGGCCAAAAAGTGACCGCAAAAACAGCATATTTTTAACCTGTTTTCTCAGCCTTGCCAGAGACCTAAAAAAAAATCTAAAAATATTCTGCATATGTCAAATTATCGCTAATGAAAAATTAAGATAAGCATATTTTTTTGGTTTTTCGAAAAATGTGTAAAATTACTTGTAATTAGGGGTTGATCTGATGACCTAAAACTGAAATTTATAAGTAATGTTACAAATAAAAGTAATTTTAATTGTATTTTTTCTATAAAATAAAATCTTAAAAATAGAAAGTAATTTATCTTTATATTAATGAAGATGTAATATAGTTTAAAGTCTACCCTCAAACTTGCTAAGGGGGTTTAATCATCCCCCAAATATAAAAAAAAATCAAAAATTACTTAAAAAATCTAGGAAAAACTACTATAGATATCATTAGAAATTTAAATTGTGTACCTCCCACCAATATCTATTAAAACATCCATTTAATGAGCGAGTGAACTACCCCCAAACTTGATAACAATATACGAAAATATCTTAGCAATATAAGAAAAGTGTCAAATATTTTATAATAGATCTTACATTTTTCATCGAAAAGATTAAATTGACTTAATTTAATTACTTCAATTTTCTTTTTATTAAAATCAACACTCCTAGAGGGTGAAATTATCCGCTAAATATGAAAAAAATTAAAAACCACTTGAAAAATCTACTCAATTGAATTAAAAATTTAAATTGAGTGCTTCTTACCAGTATCTATAAGAAAACCACCCCTATAACTAAGGGGTAAACTACCCCCGAACATGATAACATACGAAAATATCATAGCAATATAAGAAAAATCGAATGTTTTATAATAGATCTTAGCTTTCTGTTTAGATAGATTAGCCTGACTTAATTGTTATTACTCCAAAATTATTTTTTTCTAAAAACCAAGGGGGTGAATGCATTCCCTAAAAATAAATAATGTAAAAAAATACTGGCATAATACACGATAAGCCTAGGTCTTTTAAATTAGGTAAAGTCAACCTAATCGTTCTGATCAAAAAAGTAAAATCTATTATAAAATATTGGACAGTTTTTTATATGACTATGATATTTTTGTATGTTATCATATCACGTTCGAGGGTAGTTCACCCCTCCGTTACAGGGCTGGTTTTCCTGTATACGCTGTTGGGAAGAACACGATTTAAATTTTTATAATAATTTAGAATATCTTAGTAGTTTTTCCTAGATTTTTCAAGTAATTTTTGATTTATTTATATTTAGAGGATGATTTAACCCCCTTAGCGAGTTTAAGGGTGGGCTTTAAACTATATTACGCCCTCATTAATATAAAGATAAATTATTTTCAATTTGTAAGATTTTATTTTATATCAAAAATACAACAAAATTGCTTTTATTCTTATTGATATCATTTATATATTTTAGTTTTGCGTAATATAAACCACCCATAAGAAGTAATTTTCGATATTTTTCGAAAAACCAAAAAAATATGCTTATCCTGATTTTTTATTACCAATATTTTGACAAATGAAAAATATTTTTATAATTTTTTTAAGGTTTCTGGCAAGGGTGAGAAAATAGGCAACTTGCGGACTTTTGGAATTTGAATATTATTTAAGAAAAAACTATCCCTAACATTTTTTCTCTAAAACCTTCAAACTTTTTGTATTCAACAAAGTAATATACAACATAAAATTAGTATTTTGTTAATGAGACATTTATTGGTTTGTTTTTAAACAACCCTAATTTATATTGATACGTTTTAATAGAAGTATGGTATAAACAATTTTAGTTACAACAGAATTAATTTAATTTATATGAAATATTTGCAATTTATATAAAAAAATAGGAAAAATTTATCAATAAAGCCCAGAAATTTCAAAACACAAAAACTCAAAATTATATCAAAGTCCAATGTTTACTATTACTTTTTAAACATATTGGCAAAAGTAAAACATATTTCTCTGGTCTTTGACAGAATAATTACTTATTATTATGGTTATATATAATATATATATATATATACTATATAATACTATATATATATATAATATTATATATATATATATTTATATATATAATATATTTATATATTATATATATATTATATATATATATATATAGTAGTATATATTATATATATAATATATATATATATATATCTGCCAACAGTATAAAAGGATTTTTTAATTAAAAATACTTTGTAAATATATTTATTGCGAATGGGTTGCCTAAACAGTTATGATCAGGGCTACGATTAATTAAAAAAATATATATTTCTTTTATAATGCCAATTCGGTAATTGTGTATTAGTAAGGCTCCACCTATTTTTGGCCATAAAAAATCGACAAAAGGAAGGTATTGACATGTTTGTTTTTAATTTTGTTCAGTTTTACGAAGGATTTACGAATCTTTTAGGAAAAATTAAAAAAAAACGGTGTTAATGTTAATTTTGAAAAGAAAAAAACGGAAATTTTTTAAGTTTTTTGTCAATAAAATGCATTTATCCATTTAAGCTTAGCAATTTCTAGTGATTTGTTTCATATTATTATTCTACGTGTAAAGACAAATATTAAAAAATATATATACATCAATTTTTGAATTTTTCAATTGTCCTTTTTTTTTTTTTTATTATACTATTTTTGCTGAACTTTAAGAATAAAAATATTTTATAACTCAAAAAATAATAATTATGTTGATTTAACTTCCGAAAAAAGGGGAGCTGCGATTCTACCAAAAATTTTAATATTTTTTGAAATTTTAAATTTTAAAAATGTTCAATTGCATTATTATGGAATTGAAGAAAAAAATCAGTGGTATATTATTACTGTCATCTATGATAAAAAATAAGAATTGATATTATGCGGGAAGTATTAAAAATTAAAAAAATCATAGCTTTGACCATAACTTTTTGGGCAATCCATAAGCAATATATTTGCTTACATACTGTATTTGATAAAAAAATAATTTTCATCCGGTTGGCAGATGGGTAAAGAGCGTCCCTAATTCGAATCTTGGATTTTTTTAATTTTTATTATTTATATTGCAAATTTCTATGTGAATTAAGTTACTACTATTGTTACTAAACGTAAATACAAATTCATTTATATAAAAAATAATAATAAAAGTTCAAAATCATTTTTCTAATTTTTTTTTTAAAGTCTACGAGAAAAAATACACAACTATTCCACATTTTTTTAATACAAGGAAAGCCACAAATATAACTTGATTTAGTCTTCGTTGGATGATGATATGATGATGAGAAATGTTCTTAAAAAGTTCGGAGCTTCTCCGGATGGACTATCAAAAAACGTAAAAGTCGTACTTAGATTTGTTCTATTTTTCTTTTCACAATTTACAGAGACGTAAGGAAAAGACATAAAAATATGTATTTTATACCAAATAACTCGTCGCAAAAATATAGGATAAGCATCGATTTCCGTTTTTGGGGTTAAAAAGTTGCCAAATCTGAAGAATTGCGAATATAGCAGTAGTATTAAAAGTTATTTTTACTGCGATTTATATTTTAAATGGTCCTTGAAAAAATTAAATACTACATCTTTATTCATGAGAAGGTTATAAACCAACCCCCATGGACTATATGGGGGTGCAATCATTCCCTAAAATATACAAAATTATATGCAACTTTAAAAATTGCAAAAAATCAGATTTTCCCCCTTGCACGAGTGGTTTTGGTTAAAAGTGAACCCGAAAAATCTAGGTACACCTGTTTTATGTACTTGGATCATAAAAATACGACGCTAAGACTTTTTTTAAAAAGCTAGCATTTTATTAATTTTTTCCTTTTGATAAGGGTGGTTTTACCCTTAGAAGAGGGTGGTTGATTATCATATACATTTATTTCTTATTTCGTCCTAAAAAATCTGTTTTTTTGCAATTTTTAAAGTTGCATATCATTTTATATTTTTTAGGGGATGATTGCACCCCCTCATTGTCCATGGGGGTTGTCAGTCTTCTCAGGAATAAAGATGTATTATTTCATTTTTTTAAGGTCTATTTAAAACAAAAATCGCAGTAATATTACTGCTAGTAATACCACTGCTATTTTTGCAATTCTTCAGATTTGGCGACTTTCCAACACCTGAGTAGGAGTGATTTTTAAAAATTTGCAAAAAACGAAAAGCAATGCTCATCCTAATTTTTTTGACGAGTAATTTGGTATAAAATACATACTTGTCTTTTCCTTACTCCTTTGTGATTTGTGAAAAAACAGGCAGTTTTTGAGCGATTTTTGCGGTCACTCTTTTATTTGTACTTCACAGCTCGTCAGTGGGCACCTTCTTTGTTAAAGTGAGGTCATTATAAAGTAATACGGCTCTTTTTTAGATAAAATCAGAAATATCAAGGATTGTGAAAAAAGCAATTTAAGTTACTTTTAAAAGTAACCCCCACAAGGTTTAATTACTCTTTGGTTTGCAGAACTTAACCGTTGATAAATAACGGATAAGTATTTTCAAATTTTTGCTCGATAGCGAACATGATTATCTTTTTCGGGCATTAAAGAAAACCGGATTTTTGGCAATTTAATCCAATATTATTTGAGGTTCTGCAAAAGAGCTATCTGCATTACTTTATGCTTGTTTTCCATATCAGGCTTGACAACTGGCTTAAGAAACTGAATAATAGAAAAAGGGATACCATCATCACAAAATCTGTAGTCACAAAACTCATGGTAAAGAAAAAATCGTAGATGTTATTAAGAAATACATTTGGTGTAAGTATTGAGGTCTAGGGTACCCCAGCATTAACCCAAGGAAAGCTAACAATTGATCTAAAGTGAATGGAAACTAATATTTTGACATTAAAAAAGCACTCAGTAATGACATTTCATAATACTACTTAAAAAAAAGGTTGCCAAAGGTATCTGTACATAATTTTACGACCAGAAATTGAAATCTACCCATCATGTTCCGTGTTCAGATAAATTTACCAGAGATGTTACGGACAGTTGGTTGTATTGTGCAACCCATAATCGATGGCCGGATTAGTCTCATCTTGGCGCGTTTATCTTCCTTGTATGTAAGTTTTATTACGAACAACCTGTTTTGGTTATTAGAAAATAAATTATTTTACCATTTCATTAAACACTTTCATTGTACTTTTTCTAATGCTGCACAAATTGTCATGCACGCACGGAACAAACTTTGTTTCTGGACTTATACGAGGATGCCTTGTAAGTTTAGGTAGCTTACAGATCTAACTCATAAAAATCTTAAAAAAATAGTTATTACAGTTTTGGTTACACGGCTGTCATTAAAAAATTACGAACAAGTAAATAAAATATATTTTTTCTTTCTCATATGTTTATTAATTTCTAAAAAGTCTAACCAGGCATATTAAAGGTACATTTTAAAATTAGTTTCATAATATACAGGGTGTCCCAAAATTGCAAAACATATCAAACTTATGTTTTTTTAATGGAACACCCTGTATATTATTTTACTTTTGGCTTTTACGATCTAAATAAAAATAAGTTTAATAAAAGTTTCCTATACCTAAACCTTAAAGTTTTTGAAATATTTTGATTTGTGTGAAAATTAAGAAAAAAATTTTAATGTCAAATTTCTCGAAAAGTATTTCCTCTTTTTTCACCATATACATACTGGTTGCTGCCAATTGATTATGATTTAGGTTCTATTTGTCAAAACTAAAAAAAAAACATAAATGGCCTTCAAATCTTAAGATTAAATAATTTCGGACTTGGAACACACAGTGGAACACACTGTATTTTATATCACCAGTGAATGCGAAAAATGGATTCTCTTTGAACTATATTAGGTCTTCCTATACCTAAGTCTTCCTATTCTCATAAAAAATGGCAATATCGAAAATGCAAAAGATTCTTTACTTAGTTCAATTTTCACAAAGTAGGCTATGGAAAAAGCCGGATACTCGACAGCAGTCAAGTCTACTACTCTTTTATTAACAATATCACAATTAATAACTTCCATGATTTACAAAGATTTAAAACAAAAACTAACATGGAAAAAATGCAAAATGATGAATATTAAAAAAAACCTACAATAAGTGCTCAAAATGATGACCATCTGACTGTAAACACAAACTCTCTTCTCAAAGTTTTACCTACGTTCACTAACATTTCTGGGCTAACGCTGGTGTTGTCGGAGGTGATTTTAAGATATTATCCCTAACATATCTCCACAAAAAAAAGTCCGGCTGGGTCAAATCAGGGGATCTTGGAGGCCACTTTGTTGGTCCATTTCTTCCTATCCACCGATTTCGAAAATAGACATTCAAAAATTGCCGAACCCCGCAAAAAAATGAGGTGGAACACCATTCATTTGAAGCCACATAATTCTTCTTATCTCCAAGGGTATATCTTCCAATAAAAGCGGGACCTTATTTTCGAGGAAGTCCAGAAATGTTATTCGACTTAAATTTCGTCAAAAAAATAAGGGCCAATTACATAGGGACCCATGGCTCCACCCTATACATTTACAGACCATATGTGCTGGTTATTTATTATTCTAAACTAGTGCGGATTGAAATCGGCGTAATAATGGAAATTGTGTCTGTTGAAGGATCCATTATTGTGAAAAGTGCATCACTAAACAGTACATAATCAAAAAAGTGTTCACTTTCCGCCACTTTATCTAATACCCACATACAAAATTAAACTCTTTTATCAAAATCGTTTTCGGAAAGTTTTTGATGATGCTGAATATTATAGGAATGGTAATTATGCTTATCAAGTACCCTAGAAATACTTGCTGGCTAATGTTGTTATTCTGAGCAATTTGGATTTGTCCGATATGAGGATTATCGACTACTGCAGCGATCACGGCATATTCAGTATCTTCATTTTCGATAACGGGTTTTCTTAAAGGGACTTTTCTGTACTCAACACTACCAGTTTCTTTAAATTGGATTAATAAACTTTTTAAAGCAGCCTTATTTGGGTGATTTCTGTCAGGAAACCTTTCAGCAAAGACGCGGGATGCCAACAAGCTGTTTTAGAGACATTCACAAAGAAGAATTATCATGTCAATCCGTTCTTCTTTAGGATAAACTTTCATTCTGAATTACTGGAACAGAAAAAAAAACTGCAAAATGTTCTAATTTATCAAACAAAATTTTTTGAGTAACTGACAAGTGGATACAAGTGATAGCGGTGGTCAAACTTCCATAGCCTACTCTGTGAATATCGAACTGATTAAAGAATCTTCTGCATTTCAAATGCCATTTGCATAAATATGAAGTGTTGGTAAGGAAGACCTGATATAGTTTAAAAGAGAACCCATTTTCGCATTCATTGGTGACATAAAATATAGTGTAGTCCATTTAAATTTAACAAGTTATCGCATGTCAAAATCCAAAATTATTTAATCTTAATATTTAAAGGTCCTGTATGTTTTTTTTTTGACAAATAAAATTTAAATCATAATCAATTAACAACAACCAGTATGAATGTGATGAAAAAAGAGGAAATACTTTTCGAGAAATTTGACATTAAAATTTTTTCTTAATTTTCACAAAATCAAAATATTTCGAAAACTTCAAGGTTTAGGTATAGGCGGCAACTCTTATTAAACTTACCTTTATTTAGGTCGTAAAAGCCAAAATTGAAATAATATACAGGGTGTTTCATTTTAAAAAAACAACATAAGTTTGATATGTTTCGCAATTTTCTGTTTCCCTATATATTATGAAACTAGTTTTAAAATGTATCCCCAATAAGACTACATTTATTTCAAATAATAAACTTTTTCAATATATTTTAGTTTAGGCACAATATTCCGTGTCGTATACCGTGAATAACCCTGTATAAGTATAATCATATCGGCGCTTTTTTAAATCATGTAATAAGTCCTGACTTGACAAACCGAAGCTATATACCAATACCATCAAATTATCTTAGGCTAAAGATTAGTTTAACACTCGCATTTAAAATAAATTATTTTCTTACCTAAGTCGCAGTCTTTTCTTGTTTCTTACCAAAAACATCATAAATTTCCAATTTTTTTTTCCCTTCCAAATTTTAAAACTGAAAATATTTTTAATAGGAAGACTTTTGGTTTTCTTGTTTTTTTTTTTTTCCTTTCAAATAGTCTTTATGGAATAACAAATATAATATTTAAAGCAAATATAATCTTAATAAAAGGTATTGCTTTGCGATAAATAGCATGCGAGCAATGGTTTAAAATGTGCGCCTAAACAAGCACTTATGCCTAAGAATGAATTCAAAACTTTCCATTCTAATTAAAGATAAATCTTACCTTTTTGGGTTGCTTGCAGTTAAGGAAAAAATCTCAATTTCCAAAATTTAAAATATTTGAAAGAAGGACCAATCTATCCAAGATAAACTGTACGGATTCTGGTACAAAAGATCCACAGCAGATTTTTTATTTGTTTTACATAACCTGAACAAGTTCCTTAAGCTCCTTGAGATTTCCTTATTTATTTAACATAACTGGAACAAGTTTCTCGAGTTTCTTGATAAATTCCACATTATTGCTTTTAATATATCTAAAGCGTTTTTGAGGTCTGACACCTGCGTTTCATAAGAAGCAGTCTCTTTCTACGGTCATTTACCTAATCTTGCTTCTCCGCAAATTATCCCATTCATAGCTTTGCTAACGATAGTACCCTTTACTTTAATGTTTGCTTCTTCAACCCGATCTCTAATCCTAATTAGGAAAATAGGCTCAAGGTAAGCAGTTATGTCTTACCACCATTAATTAATATTGTATTTGGGTGCCAAAATTCTCGTTTAGTTTAATTTCACAATACACCATAAGAAAAAAATATACCAACCCACTGAACCTTCGAAAACGGTTTCATTTTGACGTATCCTACAACTATTTTATCTACAATCTACATTTTGAAGATGAAATTGTTTCTACCTCTAAAGAAAAGCTGAACTATTTGCAAAACAATTTGCTGCCAATTCTACGCTTAATACTCCTATTTAATCTTCCTTTTCCAAAAGTTGCCCCTGTTTCTTGTAAAATGTCCGATATCATTTTTAAAGTAAAACAGATCAAGCGTATTTTTTCTATTAATACAAAAAATCGTCTGGGTCAGATGGTATACCAGCAATCGTCTTAACACGGGCATTTTCCCGGAGAGTTCAAAAGCTGCACGTGTGCAACCTGTCCTCATGAAGGATGCAAAACTCTCCCTTTTAACTATAGACCTATATCTTTTCTTTCTGTTGTTTGCAAAGTAATGGAAAAATTCATTAATTCCCAAATCTTAAAGTATCTGGAAAAACACAAGATCTTACATGATAGACAGCAGGGATTCCATCACAGAAGATCCATAGCTGATCTTCTTTCCTTTGTCTCACACAACTGGAACAAGTCCGTTGAGTTTCCAGATCGCTGAGTCCCAGATCGATGCACTTGACATATCCAAATCTTTCGATCAGGTCTGGGGTCTGGCATGATGGGCTTCTTAACACACTTCCTTCTTACGGTCTTCCACCTAAGCTTTGCTCTTGACTCTCCAGTTTTCTTTCCAATCGACGTATATCAGTTACTGTAGATGGTCATTCTTCCAGCTTTTACCAAATTAATGCTAGGGTGCCCCAGGGCTCAGTGTTGGCACCCACGCTGTTTCTTCTACACATTTACGATCCCGCTTTTTTCGTTTCTTCATTCCTAGACCGTCAAGACTATGGAACCTGCTACCCGCAGAAGTTTTTCCTTCTCCTCTCAATCTCTAAATATTTAAGTCCCGTGTGAACAAACTCCCTCTCACCACACTTAAGACATCCACGGTATGTTAGTACTTAGGCATCAGCCTTCGTGGACTGTCCCACGATAAAGAAAAATGAAAAGGGCGGCGTTTTCAAGGTTTAGACACCGAACATGTCGAATTGGTAATGTATTAAACATTTATAACCAAAAGTTTCTTTTGCACTTTAATAAACAGATTATATTAAATCCAACAATAAAAAAGTATATATCCTACAAAATTACCGCGTCAGTCGTTGAGCCCCCCAACGGCAATATGTTAAATTCATACGTATATGAAAATGTTTTACCAACAAACTGATTTTTGGTCAAAATTGCACAAAATGGTCACACTGTCCTACAAAAATTATAGACGATTTCGCCACGTTTTGGTAGGTATATTTGGTTGGTCAGAAATAGTGATGGGATAATTCGAATTAAAAATAATTGATAATCCGATTATTGAAAAAATCCTCTATCATGCGATTATTCAGATTTAATTTGAATTACGAAAAATAAAATTTAAATCAAAAAAAAATTAAATCTGAATAATCGCATGATAGCGGTTATTTCAATAATCGGATTATCGATTATTTTTAATTCGAATTATCCCATCACTATTTCTGACCAACCAAAGTACCTACCAAAACGTGGCGAAATCGTCTTATGTCAATTTTTCAGTCCTCCATTCATAAGTTGGCGATTTTATGAGTACTTGTTGCACGATTATCAACTGTAGGAGAAGGATAGACATGCTAAGTACACATGTTCTGTTACCCAAAAAATGTAGTGTCCTATATAAATATTGCGCCATATTCCGAGTCCTACAAAAAAAGGAGCCGTTTACCTTTATTAAGATCCCACTTTTACAGGAGAGCTTCCTTGTCTTATTCATCGACAAGCTGTAGAGGATCTGTCAATCTTTTATAGGTATTTTTACGGCTTTCTATCCGAGGAATTTGCCAATATAATTTATTCTCTAGCAACTTTCAATATAGCCACACGGAGTGCCTTTTTAGGGTACATCGGGACAGGAACCAAAATTCCGACCTAATTTTTTTATCCTCAAAGTTTATAGACTACCCCTTCTTTTTTAAATATTTAACTTCCATGTTAATAAATTATCTCTTACTTTACTTACATCCACAGTACAGCTTTAAGCTTTCGTAAATTATCATAATATAAAAAAACGCTAGGGACGAAATTGGATAACTTTGCACATTTTTATTTAGAACCCTCAAATTTAACGCAAATACTTAAGAAGTAAAATTACGTCTTGCTTTAGAGAAATAAATCATTTGTTGAACGTTCTGAAAAAGTATTTTTATATATTTTTAATAATAATTCATTCTATGTGTATTACGCATTTATTTTACTCATTTTATAAAATATTTTACAGTTAAATCAATTAAAAACTTTTTATTTTTTAAATGCAACTTACGTAAAAATAGTCAATTAAAGTAGAGAAATGCAACAACAAAGTGTTTAAAAAATAACGAAAGCCAAATTCTTTGATGTTTTGCTAAAAACATCTTCTTACTTTTTGGCAGAACCGAATCTCAGCATAATATCTCATTTACATTTTAACAACTTTTTTTAAGCGGGAATTATTATTATTTTTTTTTTAATTAGTATCAATTGTACTTAAAATAAAATCGTATACTGTGATGGTATTTTGAAGGGCACTTAATACATCTTTCCTAAACTACAAAAAAATGTTGAAAGAAAGGCGATTTTAAAGATTGTTTTTTTGTATTTTTAAATAATTTATATAAAAAAGCCATTAAAAATTATTTATTCGTAAATCTATTTTAAATCGTGTAAAGAGCTATACATTTTCAACAACAATTATATAAAAATAAAAGAAAAAGGTTTTTTATTTTTATTGTTGTTATGCAAGGTATTTGTAGGGGACATGTCTCTCTTTTTCATAGGTTCTGCTCTAGAGCATTAACCAATTTAATTTCTCTCCTTACAGTTCCGAATAGAGCAACAAGAAGTGCCACTCTTATGCTTCCCTCTATGGTCCATCTGGAGTAGTTCCCGAATTTTCCACTTTATCCCTGCAGATGGCTTATCTATCCAACCAAACCGTCAAATCTTTAAGTTCTGTATTAATGAATTGTCTCTTACTACCCTTAAGACACTCATAAAGCCGCGTTTACACCAAAGTCTTCCACTAAGTTTTCTACAAGTTGCGGCAATTTGTTGCTTTTTCTACAAAATACAGCAACTTTTTCTGTCTTTCACTTGTGGAGAGACAAATCTTTCACTAAATTTTGGTTTCCCCCGAAGTGTCGCCGCGTTTACACCAAAGTTTTCAACTAAGTTTTTCACAAGTTGCGGCAATTTGTTGCTTTTTCTACAAAATACAGCAACTTTTTCTGTCTTCCACTTGTCGAGAGACAAATCTTCCACTTAATTCTAGTTTCCCGCGGAGTGTCGGTAAAGATCAAAGGAAGTTGACAGCTAAAAGTGGAAGCTTTGTTGCTGCGCGCTTTGCGCAAACAACTTGTAGAAAACTAGTGGAGAACTACTACCTAAACCTATTGCGCCAATTCTTTGGCAACAAGTTTTCCACTTGTCCCTCTAAATTTAAAAAGAGCAGCTTTTAGTTTTCTACAAAAAATCTTCCACTTGTTGCTCTAATTTGAGAAGTGCAACTTTTAGTTGTCAACTTTGGTGTAAACGCGCCTAAAGAACAAAAAAGTTGACAACTAAAGTGGAAGATTTGTTGCTGCACGCTTTCACAAGCAACTTGTAAAAAACTAGTGGAGAACGGAAAACTACTGCCTAAACCTTTTGCGCTAATTCTTTGGCAACAAGTTTTGTTTCTCTAAATGTGAGAAGAGCAAATTTTAGTTTTCTACCAAAAAGCTTCGACTTGTTGCTCTAATTTAAGAAAAGCAAGTTTTAGTTGACAACTTTTAGTTTTCTACAAACAATCTTTTGTCAACTTTTAGTTGTTAACTTTGGTGTAAACGCGCCTTAAGACGTTAGTACTTACGCCACAGCTTACGCCCTAATCCTTCATGCACTGTCCCTTGATAAAAAAAGTTAATATCCATTCTTAATAATTTACGTTTAAATTGTTGGCGGTGTTTTAAAGTATTTTTGACACACCTAATACCAAAATTTGTTTAGATAAAAGCCTGAATATTAAACTTTTCCACAACTTCCTACTTACGAGAATCACACTATATGAGAATATGAAAAACTAAGTAATACCCAAATAAAAAAAATATACAACTTTCAAAAAATCTTACCAGAGTTCAATAAAGGGTTACAAAAAGATCAGCTGGCAATCTTGTGCTGGTGAATGAACTTAATAGTAAATAAACATAAAACTAGTTTAAAAACTAATTTTGTAATAAATGAGATTAAACGCGCGACTGATTTAAATAACTAGTTCGTACAAATTAAACTCAGACAGTTGTCTGCTAAAATATTTAATTAAAACCATGTTAAAGACATAATTTGGCGTATAATTTAAGAGTTTAACACGATTATATTAATTTTATTAGTTCAAAAAGAACGTTTGAATGAAAAATGGTTATGTTCTTTAATTTACAATAATTTTAATAGCTAATATTTCGTTAACAACAGATAACAAAAATTTTATTGGTGCATAATTATATTGCCAAAGAGTAAATTTTTATAAAAATAAATTACATTTAAAATTTTATAGAACAATAAAAAAGAGTTTTCCAAATTGTAAATATAAAAAGTTAAATAAACATTTTTAATAAGATAAATAATAAAAAAATATTAACGATTCTCTCTTAATTTTTACACTTCAATATCTTAAAAACTTTAAAAAATAGACGAAATTATATTAAATAAATATGTATTTTTACTTTTTGAGTCATAATGAAAATATTGAATATAACAAATCCAATGTGTATCAATTTTACTAATGTTTAATCAATTATAGACCAGTGTAGAACTTTGAGCTAAGAAAATTCCTTTAAGGGCTTATTCTAGATATAAAACACTACGACCTCTTAAATTTTTGTGAGATTCGGAGTTGATAAAAATCTGTACTGGAGGGTCAAAGATTGCAATTTTTTAAAATCACAAACTTTAAAATGCAATATTACCGATCATTGCAGGCACATTTTTTTTTTTTTAAGTTACTCGCTTGAAGAGCATCAATGAAGAAAAAAAAAGGCGTGTTGTTAAATTCATCGATGAATCGTTCGCACTAATCGCTGTTTCATCAAGCCGTTTTTAAATTAATTGATGGAAAAGCGCTAAAGAAAGATGGCCGTTGTTTTAGTAGTATATGGACAAGGATAAAACTAGCGGTAACCTAGTGTGACGTCACGATAGATTTCAGCGCTAAACCATCTGATGAATTTAACAACACGCCTTTGGTACAGCGAAAGTATATTAGTTGGAAATTGAATTTTTGGCGGGCATTTGAAAATGGTCATTTTACTGAATTTTTTAACTTCATTCTAAATAAAAGTTAAATGGTTTAGGAAACCAAAATATTTTTTCATACATACTAGAGGATGTAATAAATAAAACCTAGTATAAATAATTTATTTCCGGCTTAAAGTCTTTGAGAATCAAATTTTCGAAAATATGCTAAAAATTGTGAATTTTAGGACTTTGAACATTCATTTCTCGTGACCTATGGCACTTAGAAAGCTAAAATTTGGTTTGTAGTGATCTTTTATAATGTACTACAAGATTTCCTAGTTTAGGCAGAATATATATATATATATATATATATATATATATATATATATATATATATATATATATATATATATATATATATATATATATATACAGGGTAAGTCTGTGAAGTGAGACCCTCCGTTTATTGCTTTAAATATCCAAATTGGAAAAAAATGTTTTACACATAAATATTATGGTTTTTGCTGCTCTATATTTTGCGAACAACATTATGTATACAGGATGTATCAAAAAGTCTGTACAAGTACAAAGTTAATTTTTTTAAATGACTCCCGATATTTTTTGTTACAATTTTGTTTTTTGCATAAAATTCTAGATCTTTTTTATTTAACATATCATATCCCTATACTTAAGTGTTTACGAGATATTCGCATTTAAATTCAAGTTAAGCTGAAAAAAAACCCGTCAAATCTTTTAATGTTGTTTTACGTTTCTATGGTTTCAGCGGTTTTTCAAAAAATGCAAAATAACCATATATGCTATAGAGGTTAATAAAAATGTCAAAATTACAGTTTTATTAATCTGTAAAGAAATTGTTGTAATCGTTTTTTTCTTGTTTAAGGTTTTACCTATTTTTACTCGTCATGTGATATCTAATAACTTTTTAATTATTACTATGGCTGTTTTGTCACTCTACAAAAACCGCTTAAACCATAAAAACGTAAAATAACATTAAGAGATGAGCGGATTTTTTTATTCTAAATTTGTATTTAAATAAGAATATCTCGTAAACAATAGAATATAGGGATATGATATGCCAAATAAAAAATGTCAAGAATTTTATGTAAAAAACAAAAATTTAACAAAAAATATAGGGAGTCATTTAAAAAATCAACTTTGTCCTGGTATGGGTTTTGGATATATATACATAATGCTGTTTGAAAATATAGAGCAGCAAAAACCAAAATATTTTTGTATAAAACTTTTTCTCCAATTTGAATATTTAAAGCAATAAATGGGGGGGTCCCACTTACAGACTTACCCTATATATATATATATATATATATATATATATATATATATATATATATATATATATATATATATATATATATATATATATATATATATATATATATATATATATATATATATATATATATATATATATATTTATTGTTTCATATTTACCAATATAAATTAAACAGTATATTACAATTTTTTACAAATTAAATAAATTCTAAAAATACAAAACTTTTTTTATTAAAAAGTATCGAAAAAAGGTGATGCTTTTAAAAATAAATCAATAAATAAGATGTCTCATTAGGAGAATGTTAAGTTATTGTCAAATTTTTTTATATCCAAATCAATTTCTTAAGTGTCCTTTAGGACTCTAAGGAAAAAAATACACAAAAAGACTTTTTCACATTTTTTTAATATGCAAACTTAAATATGGGACTGTCAGTCCTTGTTAGATAATCTTACAGTTTGGGTAAGCTGATCAGGAAGATTTTTCGAAAATAAAAAAAGTTACAGGAGTACTAAATAAAAGACTCTATGACATTCCATTACATAACATACAATCATGTGATATTTCACCACGGACACTTCAGCACGGAGATATTTCATCATTACAACACATTATCACTCCCATTTGACCATTTCGCCAAATCATTAAACACAATTTGATCACATCAGTTGCCCTAGGAAATGCGTCGACACCAGAACTGCTATCATGCCTGTGGTCTATAGGTTTTTTTCTTTTTATCTTTGGACAGTCCACGAAGGCTGATACCTAAGTACTAATGTACCGTGGGTGTCTTAAGTGTGGTGAGAGGGAGTTTGATCACACGAGACTATTTGAAGATTGGGAGGAAAAACTTCTGCGGGCAGCAGATTCCATAGTCTTGACACTCTGGGGATGAAGGAACGAAGAAAGCGGAAAGTTCGAGGCCCCTCTAACTGCACTGTAAAAGGATGCATAAAAGTTGCACTACGTGATGCTCTGCTGGGAGCTGCCAAAGAAGGAATTATACTAGCCAACTCCTCTGAGCAGAAGCCGTGAAAATACCTATAGAAGAGCGACAGATCCCCTACAGCTCGACGGTGGGCAAGAAGAGGAAGCCTGTTTGTAAGCGTGGGATCATTGATAAGACAAACAGCACTTTTTTAAATGGAGTCCAGAATGCTAAGTGTTGTAGGGTACTCCATTCCCCACACATGAGAACAATACTCTAAAGAGGGTCTGATTTGGGATACATACGGAGTATACAGATTGGAAGAAGAGAAATACTTTCTGGCTCGAAAGAAAAATCCAAGCTTTTTTGAAGCTGCCTAGGCTATGGATGTTATGTGCT
Organism: Listronotus oregonensis; assembly: GCA_019359885.1. Taxonomy (NCBI): domain Eukaryota; kingdom Metazoa; phylum Arthropoda; class Insecta; order Coleoptera; family Curculionidae; genus Listronotus; species Listronotus oregonensis. The sequence continues at coordinate 135,074 of JAHBCN010001027.1, forward strand.
TGTGCCAGTCAAGGTTATTCTCAAAACTAACGCCGACAAGATTAAACGGTTCTGCAGAACCTGGCCGCTCATATGTAAGGGATGAGCATTGGCAGACTATTTTCGCGACAGCGAACATGATTGTGTTTTCGAGGCACTAAACTAAACAAAATTTTTTGCGCCCCAATCCAAGATAAGTTAAAGAGATATCTGCATTGACCTGCGCTTGTTTTCCAAATCAGAATTACATGGTGGCTTAAGAAATTGAATACTAGAGTGGAGGGTACTATCGTCAGCAAAACTATGAATGGGATTGAATGTGGATGAGAGAAGATCGTTAATGTGTAGAAAAAACAGCGTGGGTACCAGCACTGAGCCCTGGGGCACCCAAGCATTAATTGGGTAGAAGCTGGAAAAATGACCATCTACAGTAACTGATATACGTCGATTAGAAAGAAAACTGGAGAGCCAAGAACAAAGCTTAGGTGGAAAACCATAAGAAGGAAGTTTGTTAAGAAGCCCGTCATGCCAGACCTGATCGAAAGCTTTGGATATGTCAAGAGCAACGATCTGGGATTTTCCAAGAAACTCAAGGGCTTGTTCCAGTTGTGTGAGACAAAGGAAAGAAGATCAGATGCGGATCTTCTGTGATGTAATCCATATCATGTAAGATCTTCTGTTTTTCCAGATACTTTAAAATTTGGGAATTAATGAATTTTTTCATAACTTTGCAAACAACAGAAAAAAATTAAGTCATAGTTGGGGAAGAGTTTTGGATTCTTTTTGGGGACAGGTTGCACGTGCTGCTTTAACTCTCCGGGAAAAGCCCGTGTCGAAGAATTTAAAAAGGGAGTTGAA